>CAJHQQ010001377.1:0-99420 GCA_905132885.1 Moricandia moricandioides
ACTCCTATGATCTTGATTCAACTGCAGGGTGATTCTACACTTATTTATGTTTCCAAATAAAGCTTCTTAACATCGTGATTCATTCCTGGTTTATTAGAATAAGCAGAAATTGCCAGACATCTCACACACACAACGGGTAAACTGGATTCACTTCTTCGGTTAAAACACGCTAGGGATTAACTTCCTTCATCATAATTCCTATTGATATTGGATTCAACTTCAGGGTGATTATCCACTGATTTATGAGTCCAAATAAAGCTTCTTACATCTTGATTCATTCTGGATTGATTAGAATCAAGAAGAAATTACCAAATCTCCAAACAGGGTAAACTGGAGTCACTTCGGTTAAAAGTGGGATAACTTCTTCATCATAACTCCTATGATCTTTGCTTCAACTTCAGCGTGGTTCTACACTGATTTATGAGTACAAATCAAGTCTCTTAAATTGTGATTCATTCTGGTTTGATTAGAATCAAGAAGAAATTTCCAAAATCTCCAAACAAGGTAAACTGGAATCACTTCGGTTAAAAGTGGAATAACTTGTTCATCATAAGTCCAATGATATTGATTCAAATTCAGGATGATTCTGTACTGATTTATGAGTCCAAATAAAGCTTCTTACATCTTGATTCATTCTGGTTTGATTAGAATCAAGAAGAAATTGTCAAATCTCCAAACAAGGTAAATTGGAGTCACTTCGGTTAAAAGTGGGATAACTTCTTCATCATAACTCCTATGATCTTTATTCAACTCCAGGGTGATTCTAAACTGATTTATGAGTTTAAATCAAGCTTCTTACATCGTGATTCATTCTGGTTTTATTAGTATCAAGAAAAAATTGCCAACTCTCCAAACAGGGCAAAAAGGAATCACTTCGGTTAAAAATGGGATAACTTCTTCATCATAACTCCTATGATCTTGAATCAACTTGAGGGTGATTCTACTCTGATTTATGATTCCAAATAAAGCTTCTTACATCGTGATTCATTCTGGTTTTATTAGAATCAAGAAGAAATTGTCAAATCTCCAAAGAGGGTAAACTTGATTCACTTCAGTTAAAAGTGGGATAACTTCTTCATCATAAATCCTATGATATTGATTCAACTTCAGGGTGATTATCCACTGATTTATGATTCAAAATAAAGCTTCTTACATCTTGATCATTCTGGTTTGATTATAATCAAGAAAAAATTGCAAAATCTCTAAACAGGGTAAACTAGTTTCACTTCGGTTAAAAGTGGGATAACTTCTTCATCATAACTCCTATGATCTTGCTTAAACTTCAGGGTGGTTCTACACTGATTTATGAGTACAAATCAAGCCTCTTACATCGTGATTCATTCTGGTTTGATTAGAATCAAGAAGAAATTACCAAATCTCCAAACAGGGTAAACTGGAATCACTTCGGTTAAAAGTGGAATAACTTCTTCATCATAAGTCCAATGATATTGATTTAACTTCAGGATGATTCTGCACTGATTTATGATTTCAAATAAAGCTTCTTACATCTTGATTCATTCTGGTTTGATTAGAATCAAGAAGAAATTGTCAAATCTCCAAACAAGGTAAATTGGAGTCACTTCGGTTAAAAGTGGGATAACTTCTTCATCATAACTCCTATGATATTTATTCAACTTCAGGGTGATTCTAAACTGATTTATGAGTCTAAATCAAGCTTCTTAGATTCTGATTCATTTTGGTTTTATTAGTATCAAGAAGAAATTGCCAACTCTCCAAACAGGACAAACTGGAATCACTTCGGTTAAAACTAGGATAACTTCTTCATCATAACTCCTATGATCTTGATTCAACTTCCGGGTGATTCTACACTGATTTATGATTCCAAATAAAGCTTCTTACATCATGATTCATTCTGGTTTTATTAGAATCAAGAAGAAATTGCCAAATCTCCAAAAAAGGGTAAACTGGATTCACTTCGGTTAAAAGTGGGATAACTTCTTCATCATAACTCCTATGATATTGATTCAACTTCAGGGTGATTATCCACTGATTTATGAGTCCAAATAAAGCTTCTTACATCTTGATTCATTCTGGTTTGATTA
This sequence comes from Moricandia moricandioides, assembly GCA_905132885.1. NCBI lineage: Eukaryota > Viridiplantae > Streptophyta > Magnoliopsida > Brassicales > Brassicaceae > Moricandia > Moricandia moricandioides. Next base: position 2,064 of record CAJHQQ010001377.1, read on the forward strand.
TAATCAAGAAGAAATTGCCAAATCTCAAAACAGGGTAAACTGGAGTCACTTCGGTTAAAAGTGGGATAACTTCTTCATCATAACTCCTATGATCTTGCTTCAACTTCAGGGTGGTGCTACACTGATTTATGAGTACAAATCAAGCCTCTTACATCGTGATTCATTCTGGTTTAATTAGAATCAAGAAGAAATTGCCAAATCTCCAAACAAGGTAAACTGGAATCACTTCGGTTAAAAGTGGAACAACTTCTTCATCATAAGTCCAATGATATTGATTCAACTTCAGGATGATTCTGCACTGATTTATGAGTCCAAATCAAGCTTATTACATCTTGATTCAATCTGGTTTGATTAGAATCAAGAAGAAATTGCCAAATCTCCAAACAAGGTAAATTGTAGTCACTTCGGTTAAAAGTGGGATAACTTCTTCATCATAACTCCTATGATCTTGATTCAACTTTAGGATGATTCTACACTGATTTATGAGTAAAAATCAAGCTTCTTAAATCTTGATTCATTCTGGTTTGATTAGAATCAAGAAGAAATTGTCAAATCTCCAAACATGTAAACTTGGAGTCACTTTGGGTTAAAGTGGAAAAACTTCTTTATCATAAGTCCAATGATATTGATTCAACTTCAGGATGATTCTGCGCTGATTTATGAGTCCAAATAAAGCTTCTTACATCTTGATTCATTCTGGTTTGATTAGAATCAAGAAGAAATTGCCAAATCTCCAAACAAGGTAAATTGGACTCACTTCGGTTAAAAGTGGGATAACTTGTTCATCATAACTCCTATGATCTTTATTCAACTTCAGGGTGATTCTAAACTGATTTATGAGTCTAAATCAAGCTTCTTACATCGTAATTCATTCTGGTTTTATTAGTATCAAGAAGAAATTGCCAACTCTCCAAACAGGGCAAACTGGAATCACTTCGGTTAAAACTGGGATAACTTCTTCATCATAACTCCTATGATCTTGATTCAACTGCAGGGTGATTCTACACTTATTTATGTTTCCAAATAAAGCTTCTTACATCGTGATTCATTCTGGTTTTATTAGAATCAAGAAGAAATTGCCAAATCTCCAAAAAGGTAAACTGGATTCACTTCGGTTAAAAGTGGGATAACTTCTTCATCATAACTCCTATGATATTGATTCAACTTCAGGGTGATTATCCACTGATTTATGAGTCCAAATAAAGCTTCTTACATCTTGATTCATTCTGGTTTGATTATAATCAAGAAGAAATTGCCAAATCTCAAAACAGGGTAAACTGGAGTCACTTCGGTTAAAAGTGGGATAACTTCTTCATCATAACTCCTATGATCTTGCTTCAAATTCAGGATGATTCTGTACTGATTTATGAGTCCAAATAAAGCTTCTTACATCTTGATTCATTCTGGTTTGATTAGAATCAAGAAGAAATTGTCAAATCTCCAAACAAGGTAAATTGGAGTCACTTCGGTTAAAAGTGGGATAACTTCTTCATCATAACTCCTATGATCTTTATTCAACTCCAGGGTGATTCTAAACTGATTTATGAGTTTAAATCAAGCTTCTTACATCGTGATTCATTCTGGTTTTATTAGTATCAAGAAAAAATTGCCAACTCTCCAAACAGGGCAAAAAGGAATCACTTCGGTTAAAAATGGGATAACTTCTTCATCATAACTCCTATGATCTTGAATCAACTTGAGGGTGATTCTACTCTGATTTATGATTCCAAATAAAGCTTCTTACATCGTGATTCATTCTGGTTTTATTAGAATCAAGAAGAAATTGTCAAATCTCCAAAGAGGGTAAACTTGATTCACTTCAGTTAAAAGTGGGATAACTTCTTCATCATAAATCCTATGATATTGATTCAACTTCAGGGTGATTATCCACTGATTTATGATTCAAAATAAAGCTTCTTACATCTTGATTCATTCTGGTTTGATTATAATCAAGAAAAAATTGCCAAATCTCCAAACAAGGTAAACTGGAATCACTTCGGTTAAAAGTGGAACAACTTCTTCATCATAAGTCCAATGATATTGATTCAACTTCAGGATGATTCTGCACTGATTTATGAGTCCAAATCAAGCTTATTACATCTTGATTCAATCTGGTTTGATTAGAATCAAGAAGAAATTGCCAAATCTCCAAACAAGGTAAATTGTAGTCACTTCGGTTAAAAGTGGGATAACTTCTTCATCATAACTCCTATGATCTTTATTCAACTTCAGGGTGATTCTAAACTGATTTATGAGTCTAAATCAAGCTTCTTACATCGTGATTAATTCTGGTTTTATTAGTATCAAGAAGAAATTGCCAACTCTCCAAACAGGGCAAACTGGAATCACTTCGGGTAAAACTGGGATAACTTCTTCATCATAACTCCTATGATCTTGATTCAACTTCAGGGTGATTCTACACTGATTTATGATTCCAAATAAAGCTTCTTACATCGTGATTCATTCTGGTTTTATTAGAATCAAGAAGAAATTGTCAAATCTCCAAAGAGGGTAAACTGGATTCACTTCGGTTAAAACTGGGATAACTTCTTCATCATAACTCCTATGATATTGATTCAACTTCAGGGTGATTATCCACTTATTTATGAGTCCAAATAAATATTCTTACATCTTGATTCATTCTGGCTTGATTAGAATCAAGAAGAAATTGCCAAATCTCCAAACAGGGTAAACTGAAGTCACTTCGGTTAAAAGTGGGATAACTTCTTCATCATAACTCCTATGATCTTGCTTCAACTTCAGGGTGGTTCTACACTGATTTATGAGTACAAATCAAGCCTCTTACATCGTGATTCATTCTGGTTTGATTAGAATCAAGAAGAAATTGCCAAATCTCAAAACAGGGTAAACTGGAATCACTTCGGTTAAAAGTGGAATAACTTCTTCATCATAAGTCCAATGATATTGATTCAACTTCAGGATGATTCTGCACTGATTTATGAGTCCAAATCAAGCTTCTTACATCTTGATTCATTCTGGTTTGATTAGAATCAAGAAAAATTGTCAAATCTCCAAACAAGGTAAATTGGAGTCACTTCGGTTAAAAGTGGGATAACTTCTTCATCATAACTCCTATGATCTTTATTCAACTTCAGAGTGATTATAAACTGATTTATGAGTCTAAATCAAGCTTCTTACATCGTGATTTATTCTGGTTTTATTAGTATCAAGAAGAAATTGCCAAATCTCCAAACAAAGTAAATTGGACTCACTTCGGTTAAAAGTGAGATAACTTCTTCATCATAACTCCTATGATCTTGATTCAACTTCAGGGTGATTCTACACTTATTTATGAGTCCAAATTAAGCTTCTTACATCATGATTCATTCTGGTTTTATTAGTATCAAGAAGAAATTGTCAAATCTCAAAACAGGGCAAATTGGGATCACTTCGTTTAAAGGTGGGATAACTTCTTCATCATAAGTCCAATGATATTGATTCAACTTTAGGATGATTCTACACTGATTTATGAGTACAAATCAAGCTTCTTAAATCTTGATTCATTCTGGTTTGATTAGAATCAAGAAGAAATTGTCAAATCTCCAAACAAGGTAAATTGGAGTCACTTCGGTTAAAAGTGGGATAACTTCTTCATCATAACTCCTATGATATTGATTCAACTTCAGGGTGATTATCCACTGATTTATGAGTCCAAATAAAGCTTCTTACATCTTTATTCATTCTGGCTTGATTATAATCAAGAAGAAATTGCCAAATCTCCAAACAGGGTAAACTGGAGTCACTTCGGTTAAAAGTGGGATAACTTCCTCATCATAACTCCTATGATCTTGCTTCAACTTCAGGGTGGTTCTACACTGATTTATGAGTACAAATCAAGCCTCTTACATCGTGATTCATTCTGGTTTGATTAGAATCAAGAAGAAATTGCCAAATCTCCAAACATGGTAAACTGGAATCACTTCGGTTAAAAGTGGAATAACTTCTTCATCATAAGTCCAATGATATTGATTCAACTTCAGGATGATTCTGCACTGATTTATGAGTCCAAATCAAGCTTCTTACATCTTGATTCATTCTGGTTTGATTAGAATCAAGAAGAAATTGCCAAATCTCCAAACAATGTAAATTGGAGTCACTTCGGTTAAAAGTGGGATAACTTCTTCATCATAACTCCTATGATCTTGATTCAACTTCAGGTTGATTATCCACTGATTTATAAGTCCAAATAAAGCTTCTTACATCTTGATTCATTCTGGTTTGATTAGAATCAAGAAGAAATTGCCAAATCTCCAAACAGGGTAAACTAGATTCACTTCGGTTAAAAGTAGGATAACTTCTTCATCATAACTCCTATGATCTTGCTTCAAATTCAGGGTGGTTCTAAACTGATTTATGAGTACAAATCAAGCCTCTTACATCGTGATTAATTGTGGTTTGATTAGAATCAAGAAGAAATTGGCAAATCTCCAAACAGGGTAAACTGGAATCACTTCGGTTAAAAGTGGAAAAACTTCTTCATCATAAGTCCAATGATATTGATTCAACTTCAGGATGATTCTGCGCTGATTTATGAGTCCAAATAAAGCTTCTTACATCTTGATTCATTCTGGTTTGATTAGAATCAAGAAGAAATTGCCAAATCTCCAAACAAGGTAAATTGGAGTCACTTCGGTTAAAAGTGGGATAACTTCTTCATCATAACTCCTATGATCTTTATTCAACTTCAGGGTGATTCTGAACTGATTTATGAGTCTAAATCAAGCTTCTTACATTGTGATTCATTTTGGTTTTATTAGTATCAAGAGGAAATTGCCAACTCTCCAAACAGGGCAAACTGGAATCACTTCGGTTAAAACTGGGATAACTTTTTCATCATAACTCCTATGATCTTGATTCAACTTCAGGGTGATTCTACATTGATTTATGATTCCAAATAAAGCTTCTTTCATCGTGATTCATTCTGGTTTGATTAGAATCAAGAAGAAATTGCCAAGTCTCCAAAAAGGATAAACTGGATTCACTTCGGTTAAAAGTGGGATAACTTCTTCATCATAACTCCTATGATATTCATTCAACTTCAGGGTGATTATCCACTGATTTATGAGTCCAAATAAAGCTTCTTACATCTTGATTCATTCTGGCTTGATTAGAATCAAGAAGAAATTGCCAAATCTCCAAACAGGTGAAACTGGAGTCACTTCGGTTAAAATTGGGATAACTTCTTCATCATAACTCCTATGATCTTGCTTCAACTTCAGGGTGGTTCTACACTGATTTATGATTACAAATCAAGCCTCTTACATCGTGATTCATTCTGGTTTGATTAGAATCAAGAAGAAATTACCAAATCTCTAAAAAGGGTAAACTGGAGTCACTTCGGTTAAATGTAGGATAACTTCTTCATCATAACTCCTATGATCTTGCTTCAACTTCAGGGTGGTTCTACACTGATTTATGAGTATAAATCAAGGCTCTTATATCGTGATTCGTTCTGGTTTGATTAGAATCAAGAAGAAATTGCCAAATCTCCAAACAAGGTAAACTGGAATCACTTCGGTTAAAAGTGTAACAACTTCTTCATCATAAGTCCAATGATATTGATTCAATTTCAGGATGATTCTACGCTGATTTATGAGTCCAAATCAAGCTTTTTACATCTTGATTCATTCTGGTTTGATTAGAATGAAGAAGAAATTGCCAAATCTCCAAACAAGGTAAATTGGAGTCACTTCGGTTAAAAGTGGGATAACTTCTTCATCATAACTCCTATGATGTTTATTCAACTTCAAGGTGATTCTAAACTGATTAATGAGTCTAAATCAAGCTTCTTACATCGTGATTCATTCTGGTTTTATTAGTATCAAGAAGAAATTGCCAACTCTCCAAACTGGGCAAACTGGAATCACTTCGGTTAAATCTGGGATAACTTCTTCATCATAACTCCTATGATCTTGATTCAACTTCAGGGTGATTCTACACTGATTTATGATTCCAAATAAAGCTTCTTACATCGTGATTAAGTCTGGTTTTATTAGAATCAAGAAGAAATTGTCAAATCTCAAAACAGGGCAAATTGGGATCACTTCGTTTAAAGGTGGGATAACTTCTTCATCATAAGTCCAATGATATTGATTCAACTTTAGGATGATTCTACACTGATTTATGAGTACAAATCAAGCTTCTTAAATCTTGATTCATTCTGGTTTGATTAGAATCAAGAAGAAATTGTCAAATCTCCAAACAGGTAAATTGGAGTCACTTTGGTTAAAAGTGGAAAAACTTCTTCATCATAAGTCCAATGATATTGATTCAACTTCAGGATGATTCTGCGCTGATTTATGAGTCCAAATAAAGCTTCTTACATCTTGATTCATTCTGGTTTGATTAGAATCAAGAAGAAATTGCCAAATCTCCAAACAAGGTAAATTGGACTCACTTCGGTTAAAAGTGGGATAACTTGTTCATCATAACTCCTATGATCTTTATTTAACTTCAGGGTGATTCTAAACTGATTTATGAGTCTAAATCAAGCTTCTTACATCGTGATTTATTCTGGTTTTATTAGTATCAAGAAGAAATTGCCAACTCTCCAAACAGGGCCAACTGGAATCAGTTCGGGTAAAACTGAGATAACTTCTTCATCATAACTCCTATGATCTTGATTCAACTTCAGGGTGATTCTACACTGATTTATGATTCCAAATAAAGCTTCTGACATCGTGATTCATTCTGGTTTTATTAGAATCAAGAAGAAATTACCAAATCTCCAAATAGGGTAAACTGGATTCACTTCGGTTAAAAGTGGGATAACTTCTTCATCATAACTCCTATGATATTGATTCAACTTCAGGGTGATTATCCACTGATTTATGAGTCCAAATAAAGCTTCTTACATCTTTATTCATTCTAGCTTGATTATAATCAAGAAGAAATTGCCAAATCTCCAAACAGGGTAAACTGGAGTCACTTCGGTTAAAAGTGGGATAACTTCTTCATCATAACTCCTATGATCTTTATTCAACTTCAGGGTGATTCTAAACTGATTTATGAGTCTAAATCAAGCTTCTTACATCGTAATTCATTCTGGTTTTATTAGTATCAAGAAGAAATTGCCAACTCTCCAAACAGGGCAAACTGGAATCACTTCGGTTAAAACTGGGATAACTTCTTCATCATAACTCCTATGATCTTGATTCAACTGCAGGGTGATTCTACACTTATTTATGTTTCCAAATAAAGCTTCTTACATCGTGATTCATTCTGGTTTTATTAGAATCAAGAAGAAATTGCCAAATCTCCAAAAAGGTAAACTGGATTCACTTCGGTTAAAAGTGGGATAACTTCTTCATCATAATTTCTATGATATTGATTCAACTTCAGGGTGATTATCCACTGATTTATGAGTCCAAATAAAGCTTCTTACATCTTGATTCATTCTGGATTGATTAGAATCAAGAAGAAATTGCCAAATCTCCAAACAGGGTAAACTGGAGTCACTTCGGTTAAAAGTGGGATAACTTCTTCATCATAACTCCTATGATCTTGCTTCAACTTCAGGGTGGTTCTACACTGATTTATGAGTACAAATCAAGTCTCTTAAATTGTGATTCATTCTGGTTTGATTAGAATCAAGAAGAAATTTCCAAATCTCCAAACAAGGTAAACTGGAATCACTTCGGTTAAAAGTGGAATAACTTCTTCATCATAAGTCCAATGATATTGATTCAAATTCAGGATGATTCTGTACTGATTTATGAGTCCAAATAAAGCTTCTTACATCTTGATTCATTCTGGTTTGATTAGAATCAAGAAGAAATTGTCAAATCTCCAAACAAGGTAAATTGGAGTCACTTCGGTTAAAAGTGGGATAACTTCTTCATCATAACTCCTATGATCTTTATTCAACTCCAGGGTGATTCTAAACTGATTTATGAGTTTAAATCAAGCTTCTTACATCGTGATTCATTCTGGTTTTATTAGTATCAAGAAAAAATTGCCAACTCTCCAAACAGGGCAAAAAGGAATCACTTCGGTTAAAAATGGGATAACTTCTTCATCATAACTCCTATGATCTTGAATCAACTTGAGGGTGATTCTACTCTGATTTATGATTCCAAATAAAGCTTCTTACATCGTGATTCATTCTGGTTTTATTAGAATCAAGAAGAAATTGTCAAATCTCCAAAGAGGGTAAACTTGATTCACTTCAGTTAAAAGTGGGATAACTTCTTCATCATAAATCCTATGATATTGATTCAACTTCAGGGTGATTATCCACTGATTTATGATTCAAAATAAAGCTTCTTACATCTTGATTCATTCTGGTTTGATTATAATCAAGAAAAAATTGCAAAATCTCTAAACAGGGTAAACTAGTGTCACTTCGGTTAAAAGTGGGATAACTTCTTCATCATAACTCCTATGATCTTGCTTAAACTTCAGGGTGGTTCTACACTGATTTATGAGTACAAATCAAGCCTCTTACATCGTGATTCATTCTGGTTTGATTAGAATCAAGAAGAAATTACCAAATCTCCAAACAGGGTAAACTGGAATCACTTCGGTTAAAAGTGGAATAACTTCTTCATCATAAGTCCAATGATATTGATTTAACTTCAGGATGATTCTGCACTGATTTATGATTTCAAATAAAGCTTCTTACATCTTGATTCATTCTGGTTTGATTAGAATCAAGAAGAAATTGTCAAATCTCCAAACAAGGTAAATTGGAGTCACTTCGGTTAAAAGTGGGATAACTTCTTCATCATAACTCCTATGATATGTATTCAACTTCAGGGTGATTCTAAACTGATTTATGAGTCTAAATCAAGCTTCTTAGATCGTGATTCATTTTGGTTTTATTAGTATCAAGAAGAAATTGCCAACTCTCCAAACAGGACAAACTGGAATCACTTCGGTTAAAACTAGGATAACTTCTTCATCATAACTCCTATGATCTTGATTCAACTTCCGGGTGATTCTACACTGATTTATGATTCCAAATAAAGCTTCTTACATCGTGATTCATTCTGGTTTTATTAGAATCAAGAAGAAATTGCCAAATCTCCAAAAAAGGGTAAACTGGATTCACTTCGGTTAAAAGTGGGATAACTTCTTCATCATAACTCCTATGATATTGATTCAACTTCAGGGTGATTATCCACTGATTTATGAGTCCAAATAAAGCTTCTTACATCTTGATTCATTCTGGTTTGATTATAATCAAGAAGAAATTGCCAAATCTCAAAACAGGGTAAACTGGAGTCACTTCGGTTAAAAGTGGGATAACTTCTTCATCATAACTCCTATGATCTTGCTTCAACTTCAGGGTGGTGCTACACTGATTTATGAGTACAAATCAAGCCTCTTACATCGTGATTCATTCTGGTTTAATTAGAATCAAGAAGAAATTGCCAAATCTCCAAACAAGGTAAACTGGAATCACTTCGGTTAAAAGTGGAACAACTTCTTCATCATAAGTCCAATGATATTGATTCAACTTCAGGATGATTCTGCACTGATTTATGAGTCCAAATCAAGCTTCTTACATCTTGATTCAATCTGGTTTGATTAGAATCAAGAAGAAATTGCCAAATCTCCAAACAAGGTAAATTGTAGTCACTTCGGTTAAAAGTGGGATAACTTCTTCATCATAACTCCTATGATCTTTATTCAACTTCAGGGTGATTCTAAACTGATTTATGAGTCTAAATCAAGCTTCTTACATCGTGATTCATTCTGGTTTTATTAGTATCAAGAAGAAATTGCCAACTCTCCAAACAGGGCAAACTGGAATCACTTCGGGTAAAACTGGGATAACTTCTTCATCATAACTCCTATGATCTTGATTCAACTTCAGGGTGATTCTACACTGATTTATGATTCCAAATAAAGCTTCTTACATCGTGATTCATTATGGTTTTATTAGAATCAAGAAGAAATTGTCAAATCTCCAAAGAGGGTAAACTGGATTCACTTCGGTTAAAAGTGGGATAACTTCTTCATCATAACTCCTATGATATTGATTCAACTTCAGGGTGATTATCCACTTATTTATGAGTCCAAATAAATATTCTTACATCTTGATTCATTCTGGCTTGATTAGAATCAAGAAGAAATTGCCAAATCTCCAAACAGGGTAAACTGAAGTCACTTCGGTTAAAAGTGGGATAACTTCTTCATCATAACTCCTATGATCTTGCTTCAACTTCAGGGTGGTTCTACACTGATTTATGAGTACAAATCAAGCCTCTTACATCGTGATTCATTCTGGTTTGATTAGAATCAAGAAGAAATTACCAAATCTCAAAACAGGGTAAACTGGAATCACTTCGGTTAAAAGTGGAATAACTTCTTCATCATAAGTCCAATGATATTGATTCAACTTCAGGATGATTCTGCACTGATTTATGAGTCCAAATTAAGCTTCTTACATCTTGATTCATTCTGGTTTGATTAGAATCAAGAAAAAATTGTCAAATCTCCAAACAAGGTAAATTGGATTCACTTCGGTTAAAAGTGGGATAACTTCTTCATCATAACTCCTATGATCTTTATTCAAATTCAGGGTGATTATAAACTGATTTATGAGTCTAAATCAATCTTCTTACTTCGTGATTCATTCTGGTCTTATTAGTATCAAGAAGAAATTGCCAAATCTCCAAACAAAGTAAATTGGACTCACTTCGGTTAAAAGTGGGATAACTTCTTCATCATAACTCCTATGATCTTGATTCAACTTCAGGGTGATCCTACACTTATTTATGAGTCCAAATTAAGCTTCTTACATCATGATTCATTCTGGTTTTATTAGTATCAAGAAGAAATTGTCAAATCTCAAAACATGGCAAATTGGGATCACTTCGTTTAAAGGTGGGATAACTTCTTCATCATAAGTCCAATGATATTGATTCAACTTTAGGATGATTCTACACTGATTTATGAGTACAAATCAAGCTTCTTAAATCTTGATTCATTCTGGTTTGATTAGAATCAAGAAGAAATTGTCAAATCTCCAAACAGGTAAATTGGAGTCACTTCGGTTAAAAGTGGGATAACTTCTTCATCATAACTCCTATGATCTTTATTCAACTTCAGGGTGATTCTAAACTGATTTATGAGTCTAAATCAAGCTTCTTACATCGTTATTCATTCTGGTTTTATTAGTATCAAGAAGAAATTGCCAACTCTCCAAACAAGGCAAACTGGAATCACTTCGGTTAAAATTGGGATAACTTCTTCATCATAACTCCTATGATCTTGATTCAACTTCAGGGTGATTCTAAACTGATTTATGATTCTAAATAAAGCTTCTTACATCGTGATTCATTCTCGTTTTATTAGTATCAAGAAGAAATTGCCAAATCTCCAAAAAGGGTAAACTGGATTCACTTCGGTTAAAAATGGGATAACTTCTTCATCATAACTCCTATGATATTGATTCAACTTCAGGGTGATTATCCACTGAATTATGAGTCCAAATAAAGCTTCTTACATCTTGATTCATTCTGGTTTGATTAGAATCAAGAAGAAATTGCCAAATCTCCAAACAGGGTAAACTGGAGTCACTTCGGCTAAAACTGGGATAACTTCTTCATCATAACTCCTATGATATTGATTCAACTACAGGGTGATTATCCACTGATTTATGAGTCCAAATAAAGCTTCTTACATCTTGATTCATTCTGGCTTGATTTGAATCAAGAAGAAATTGCCAAATCTCCAAACAGGGTAAACTGGAGTCACTTCGGTTAAAAGTGGGATAACTTCCTCATCATAACTCCTATGATCTTGCTTCAACTTCAGGGTTGTTCTACACTGATTTATGAGTAAATATCAAGCCTCTTACATCGTGATTCATTATGGTTTGATTAGAATCAAGAAGAAATTGCCAAATCTCCAAACAAGGTAAATTGGAGTCACTTCGGTTAAAAGTGCAATAACTTCGTCATCATAATTCCTATGATCTTTATTCAACTTCAGGGTGATTCTAAACTGATTTATGAGTCTAAGTCAAGCTTCTTACATCGTGATTCATTCTGGTTTTATTAGTATCAAGAAGAAATTGCCAACTCTCCAAACAGGGCAAACTGGAATCACTTCGGTTAAAACTGGGATAACTTCTTCATCATAACTCATATGATCTTGATTCAAATTCAGGGTGATTCAACACTGATTTATGAGTCCAAATCAAGCTTCTTACATCGTGATTAATTCTGGTTTTATTAGTATCAAGAAGTAATTGCCAAATCTCCAAAAAGGGTAAATTGGATTCACTTCGGTTAAAAGTGGGATAACTTCTTTATCATAACTCCTATGATATTGATTCAAATTCACTAGACCATGATCACATCAGGTTTTAATGAGGGAATGCTTCATGGTTTCCAAGCTTGACCATTCGCTATGGTAAAGCTTGAGGGGGAGTGTTGACATGAAGAAGAATAAGCTAGAGTTGAAGAAGAGACAGAAGCAATTCGGATCAAGTGAAATCATGCTGTTCGTACAATATTGCGATTCTCGACCTGACCTCACTTGGAAGGAAAGCAACTGAATGGGAGTTGCCTAAATATATTTTCTAAGTTATCATACGCTCTCTCGAAGGTTTGACCAAGGAGAAATTCGTTGGTGGCTGAAGACAAGCAAAGATCACATGTTTGGTTAAGGAGAAGAGAGGAAGATGGCATGTCAATTTCACATCTGCTGCAAGAGCTTCTTGTCCTACTTTCTCCCATTTGTTTATTGTATTTCCTTGTCTCCTAGCTAGCTCTGTATCTGCCTATATAAACATGTAACAAGATAAAATATCAAGCAAGGAAAATATTTTCTCTCCTTCTCTTTCTCTAATTTTGAAATCTCTCTCTCTCTCTTGTTCTTCATGTTCTTCATTCTCCAGCAATAAACTCTCTCTAAATCTCTAAATATTTCAATTCTTACATCGTGATTCATTCTGGTTCGATTAGAATCAAAAAGAAATTGTCAAATCTGCAAACAAGGTAAACTGATATCACTTCGGTTAAAAGTAGGATAACTTCTTCATCATAACTCCTATGATATTGATTTAACATAAGGGTGATTATCCGCTCATTTATGAGCACAAATCAAGCTTCTTAGATCTTGATTTATTCTGGTTTGATTAGAATCAAGAATAAATTGTCAAATCTCCAAAAAGGGTAAACTTGAATCACTTCGGTTAAAATGAAGATAACTTCTTCATCATAACTCCTATCGTATTGATTCAACTTCAGGGTGACTATCCAATGATTTATGAGTCCAAATAAAGCTTTTTACATCTTTCTACATTCTGTTTTGATTTGAATCAAGAAGAAATTCCCAAATCTCGAAACAGGGTAAACTGGAATCACTTCGGTTAAAAGTTGGATAACTACTTCATCATAACTCCTATGATATTATTTCAACTTCTGTGTGATTATACACTTATTTATGAGTCCAATTCAAGCTTCTTATATCGTGATCAATTCCGGTTTGATTAGGATCAAGAAGAAATTGCCAAATCTCCAAACAGGGTAAACTGGAATCACTTCGGTTAAAAGTGGAATAACTTCTTCATCATAACTCATATGATATTGATTCAACTTCACGGTGGTTATCCACTTATTTATGAGTCCAAATCAAGCTTTTAAATTTTGATTCATTCTGGTTTGATTAGATTCACGAATAAATTGCCAAATCTCCAAACATGGTAAACTGAAATCACTGCGGTTAAATGTGGGATAACTTCGTCATCATAACTCCTATGATATTGATTCAACTCAAGGTGATTATACACTAGTTTATGAGTCTAAATCAATATTATTGCATCGTGATTCATTCTGTTTCGATTAGAATGAAAAAGAAATTGCTAAATCTCCAAACAAGGTAAACTGGAATCACTTCCGTTAAAAGTGGGATAACTTCTTCATCATAACTCCTATGATATTGATTCAACTTAAGGGTGATTATCCGCTCATTTATGGGCACAAATCAAGCTTCTAGATCATGATTCATTCTGGTTTAATTAGAGTCAAGAAGAAATTGTCAAATCTCCAAACAGGGTAAATTGGAATCACTTCGGTTAAAATGAAGATAACTTCTTCATCATAACTCCTATGATATTGATTCAACTTCAGGGTTATTATCCACTGATTTATGAGTCCAAATCAAGCTTTTTACATCTTGATACATTCTGTTTTGATTTGAATCAAGAAGATTTCCCAAATCTCCAAACAGGGTAAACTGGAATCACTTCGGTTAAAAGTGGGATAACTTCTTTATGAGGCCAATTCAAGCTTCTTATATCGTGATTCAAATTCAGGGTGATTATCCGCTAATTTATGAGCACAAATCAAGCATCTTTGATCGTGATTCATTCTGGTTTGATTAGAATCAAGAAGAAATTGTCAAATCTACAGACATGGTAAACTGGAATCACTTCGGTTAAAATGAAGATAACTTCTTCACCATAACTCTTATGATATTGATTCAACTTCGGGGTGATTATCCAATGATATATGAGTCCAAATCAAGATTTTTACATCTTGATACATTCTGGTTTGATTTGAATCAAGAAGAAATTGCCAAATCTCCAAACAGGGTAAACTGGAATCACTTCGGTTAAAATGGAGATAAATTTTTCATCATAACTCCTATGATATTGATTCAAATTCAGGATGATTATCCACTGATTTATGTGTTTAAATAAAGCTTTTTACATCTTGATACATTCTGGTTTGATTTGAATCAGAAGAAATTCCCAAGTCTCTAAACAGGGTAAACTGGAATCACTTCGAGTAAAAGTGGGATAACTTCTTCATCATAACTCCTATGATATTAATTCAACTTCTGGGTGATTATACACTTATTTATGAGTCCAATTCAAGATTATTATATCATGATTCATTCCGGTTTGATTATAATCAAGAAGAAATTGTCAAATCTCCAAACAGGATAAACTAGAATCACTTCGGTTAAAAGTGGGATAACATCTTCATCATAACTCCTATGATATTTATTCAACTTCAGGGTGATTATCCACACATTAATGAGCACAAATAAATCTTCTGAGATCGTGATTCATTCTGGTTTTTATTAGAATCATGAAGAAATTACCAAATCTCCAAACAGCGAAACTGGAATCACTTCGGTTAAAATTAAGATAACTTCTTCAACGTAACTCCTATGATATTGATTCAACCTCATGGTGATTATCCACTGATTTATGAGTCCAAATCAAGCTTTTTACGTTCTGATTTATTCTGGTTTGATTAGTATCATGAATAAATTTTCAAATCTCCAAACAGGGTAAAGTGGAATCACTTCGGTTAAAAGTGGGATAACTTCTTCTCATAACTCGTATGATATTCATTCAACTTCAGGGTGATTATACACTAAATTATGAGTCTAAATCAATCATCTTACATCGTGATTCATTCTGGTTCGATTTGAATCAAGAAGAAATTGTCAAATCTCCAAACAAGGTAAACTGGAATCACTTCGGTTAAAAGTGGGATAACTTCTTCATCATAAATCCTATGATATTGTTCAACTTAAAGGTGATTATCCACTGATTTATGAGTCAAAATCAAGCTTTTTACATTATGATACATTCTGGTTTGATTAGAATTAAGAAGAAATTTCCAAATCTCCAAACAGGGTAAAATGAAATCACTTCGGTCAAAATGAAGATAACTGCTTCATCATAACTCCTATGATATTAATTAAACTTAAGGGTGATTACCCGCTCATTTATGAGCACAAATCAAGCTTCTTATATCATGATTCATTTTTGTTTGATTAGAATCAAGAATAAATTGCCAAATCTCCATACAGGATAAACTGAAATCACTTCGTTTAAAATGAATATAACTTCTTCATCATAACTCCTATGATATTTATTAAATTTCAGGGTGATTATCCACTGATTTATGAGTCAAAATCAAGCTTTTTACATCTTGATACATTCTGGTTTGATTTGAATCAAGAAGAAATTCCCAAATCTCCAAACAAGGTAAACTGGAATCACTTCGGTTAAAATGAAGATAACTTCTTCATCATAACTCCTATGATATTGATTAAAATTCATGGTGATTATCCACTTATTTATGATTCCAAATCAAGATTTTTATATCTTGATACATCCTGGTTTGATTTGAAACAAGAAGAAATTCCCAAATTTCCAATGATATTGATTCAACTTCAGGATGATTCTACACTGATTTATGAGTCCAAATCAAGATTCTTACATCGTGATTTATTCTGGTTTGATTAGAATCAAGAAGAAATTGCCAAATCTCCAAACATGGTAAACTGGAATCACTTCGGTTAAAAGTGGGATAACTTCTTCATCATAACTCCTATGATATTGATTGGACATAAGGATGATTATCCGCTCATTTATGAGTACAAATCAAGATTTTTTGATCATGATTCATTCTGGTTTCATTAGAATCAAGAAGAAATTGTCAAATCTCCAAACAGGATAAACTTGATGAACCCCTGATGAGGAGATCCTTTTGTCCCTGATACTTTTGAAGGAAGATCTGATGGTTTTGAGAGAGATTTGGGTTGATATTGATGATGATGAATGGATTGATTGGATGATCTTCAGAAATGATCTATGAACTGATCAGATCTTGTGTAGATGTGTCTAAGATCAAGAGAATGGACCATGTTTGAGATCAAAGACAAGTTTTGCAATCAAAGAATGAACTCTTTAGCAATCAGTGATCAAAGATGAACATAGGATTCACAAGCTTTCTGGAAAAGTTTTTGATAAAAAGTGTGAATAATCTTTTTCAGAGAGTTCTCAAAGAGTTTATGTACCAGAAACAGATGTTAAAAGGTCCTAATGCTTGTAGAAATTCGAAAATAAAGGAGTAGTAACACTTAGACAAGTCCAAAGACTGAATAAGTGAAAAGTTGGCTCTTTTTCTTGGCTTGATTTTCAAGTTGGTTTGGGTCTGGTTCAGAGTAAACCAAAGCAGCAATTGATTTCTTCAGTGTTCTGGTTTGTGATCTAGTAATTGGGCCCTTAGACAAGCAGAATGAATCCTTATCTTGATTGTTTTGGGCCGCGTAAGATGCATCTGATCCATGTGAAATATTGGGTCGAAATATATCATCATCAGCTCCCATCAAGCCTTGAGTATCAATCTGGTTCAGCTCATCTAGCTTCTCTTCAGTGTCACTCTCATTCGGCTCCAGTTTAGCAGCTGGTTTAGTCATGGTTGCATCAAAACTGGAATCACTTCGGATAAAATAAATATAACTTCTTCATAATAACTCCTATGATTTTTTTTTGAACAAAAAAAATTTAACTCCTATGATATTGATTCAACTTCAGGGTGATTATCCACTGATTTATGAGTCCAAATCAAGTTTTTTACTTCTTGATACATTCTGGTTTGATTTGACTCAAGAAAAAATTCCCAAATCTCCAAACAGGGTAAACTGGAATCACTTCGGTTAAAAGTGGGATAACTTATTCATCATAACTCCTATGATATTGATTCAACTTCAGGGTCATTATCCACTGATTTATTAGCCCACAGCAAGTTTCTTATATCGTGATTCATTCTTGCTTGATTGGAATCAATAATATATTGCCAAAGCTCCAAACAGGATAAACTGGAATCACTTCGGTTAAAAGTGGGATAACTTCTTCATCATAACTCCTATGTTATTAAATAAACTTCAGGGTGATTATACACTAGTTTATGATTCCAAGTGAAGCTTCTATCATCGTGATTTATTCCGGTTTGATTAGAATCAAGAAGAAATTGTCAAATCTCCAAAAAGGGTAAACTAGAATCACTTCGGTTAAAAGTGGGATAACTTCTTCATCATAACTCCTATGATATTAATTAAACTTCTGGGTGACTATAACCTGATTTTTGATTCCAATTCAAGCTTCTTATATCGTGCTTCATTCCGGTTTGATTAGAATCAAGAAGAAATTGTCAAATCTCCAAACAGGGTAAACTTGAATAACTTCGGTTAAAAGTGGGATAACTTCTTCATCAAAACTCCTATGATATTTATTCAAATCCAGTGTGATTATCCACTGATTTATGAGTCCACATCAAGCTTCTTAGATTGTGATTCATTCTTTTTTTGTTTTGAATCAAGAAGATATTGCCAAATCTCTAACCAGGATAAACTGGAATCATTTCGGTTAAAATAAAGATAACTTCTTCATCATAACTCCTATGATATTGATTCAATATTTGGGTGATTATACACTGATTTATGAGTCCAATTCAAGCTTTCTATATTGTGATTCTTTTCGGTTTGGTTAGAATCAAGAAGAAATTGCCAACTCTCCAAACAGGGTAAACTGGAATCACTTCGGTTATAAGTAGGATAACTTCTTCATCATAACTCCTTTGATATTGATTCAAAATCTGGGTGATTATATACTGATTTATGAGTCCAATTTAAGATTCTTACATCATGATTCATTCTGGTTCAATTAGAATCAAGAATAAATTGTCAAATCTCCAAACAAGATAAATTAGAATCACTTAGATTAAAATGAAGATAACTTTTTTATCATAACTCCTATGATATTGATTCAACTTCAGGGTGATTATCCACTGATTTATGAGTACAAATCAAGCTTTTTACATCTTGATACATTCTGGTTAGATTTGAATCAAGAAGAAATTCCCAATATCCAAACAGTGTAAACTGGAATCACTTCGGTTAAAAGTGGGATAACTTTTTCATAATAACTCCTATGATAATTGTTCAACTTAAGGGTCATTATCCACTCATTTATGAGCAAAAATCAAGCTTCTTAGATCGTGATTCATTCTGGTTCAAGAAGAAATTGCCAGAACAGGGTAAACTAGAATAACTTTGGTTAAAATAAAGATAACTTCTTCATCATAACTCCAACGATATTAATTCAACTTCAGGGTGATTATCCACAAGTTTATGAGTCCAAATCAAGATTTTTACATCTTTATACATTCTGGTTTGATTTGAGTCAAGAAAAAAATCCAAAATCTCCAAACAGGGTAAACTGGAATCACTTCGGTTAAAATGAAGATAACTTCTTCATCATAACTTCTATGATATTGATTCAATTTCAGGGTGATTATCCACTGATTTATGAGTACAAATCAAACTTTTTACATCTTGATACATTCTTGTTTGATTTGAAAGAAGAAGAAATTCTAAAATTTCCAAACAAGGTAAACTATAATCACTTCGGTTAAAAGTGGGATAACTTCTTCATCATAACTCCTATGATATTAATTCCATTTCTCGGTGATTATACAATTATTTATGAGTCCAATTCAATCTACTTATAACGTGATTCTTTCGGTTTTATTAGAATCAAGAAGAAATTGCCAAATCTCCAAACAGGGTAAACTAGAATCACTTCGGTTAAAAGTGGGATAACTTCTTCATCATAACTCATATGATATTAATTCAACTTCTTGGTGATTATACACTGATTTATGAGTCCAATTCAAGCTTCTTATATCGTGATTCATTCTGGTTTATTTAGAATCAAGAAGAAATTGTCAAATCACCAGACATGGTAAACTGGAATCACTTCGGTGAAAAGTGGGATAACTTCTTCATCATAACTCCTATGATATTGATCCAACTTCTGGGTGATTATACCTTGATTTATGAGTCCAAATAAATCTTTTTACATCTTGATACATTCTGGTTTGATTTGAATCAAGAAGAAATTGTCAAATCTCCAAACAGGGTAAACTCGAATCACTTCGGTTAAAATGAAGATAACTTCTTCATCATAACTCCTATTATATTGATTCAAATTCAGGGTGATTGTCCAGTGATTTATGAGTCCAAATAAAGCTTTTTAAATATTGATAAATTCTGGTTTGATTTTAATCAAGAAGAAATTCTCAAATTTCCAAACAGGGTAAACTGGAATCACTTCGGTTCAAAGTTGGATAACTTCTTTATGAGTCCAATTCAAGCTTCTTATATTGTGATTCAACTTAAGGGTGATTATCCGCTAATTTATGAGCACAAATCAAGCATCTTTGATAATGATTCATTCTGGTTTGATTAGAATCACGAAGAAATTGCCAAATCTTCAGACATGGTAAACTGGAATCACTTCGGTTAAAATGAAGATAACTTCTTCATCATAACTCTTATGATATTGATTCAACTTCAGGGTGATTATCCAATGATCTATGAGTCCAAATCAAGATTTTTACATCTTGATACATTCTGGTTTGATTTGAATCAAGAAGAAATTGGCAAATCTCCAAACAGGATAAACTGGAATCACTTCGGTTAAAATGAAGATAATTTCTTCATCGTAACTCCTATATTATTTATTCAATTTCAGGGTGATTATCCATTGATTTGTGAGTCCAAATCAAGATTATTACATCTTGATACATTCTGGTTTGATTTGAATCAAGAAGAAATTCCCAAATCTCCAAACAGGGTAAACTGGAATCACTTCGTCTAAAAGTGGGATTACTTCTACATCATAACTCCTATGATATTAATTCAACTTCTGGGTGATTATAAACTGATTTATGAGTCTAATTCAAGCTTCTAAAATCGTGATTCATTCTTATTTGATTAGAATCAAGAAGATATTGTCAAATCTCTAAAAAGGGTAAACTCGAATCACTTCAATTAAAAGTGGAATAAATTCTTCATCATAATTCCTATGATATTGATTCAACTTCAAGATAATTATCCACTGATTTATAATTCCAAATAAAGATTTTTACATATTTATACATTCTGTTTTGTTTTGAATCAAGAAGAAATTCCAAAATCTCCAAACATGGTAAACTAGAATCACTTCGGTTAAAAGTGGGATAACTTCTTCATCATAACTCCTATGATATTAATTCAACTTCTTGGTGATCTACACTGATTTATGAGTCCAATTCAAGCTTCTTATATCGTGATTCTTTCCGGTTTGATTAGAATGAAGAAGAAATTGCCAAATTTCCAAACAGGGTAAACTGGAATCACTAAAACTGGATAACTTCTTCATCATAAGTCCTATGCTATTAATTCAACTTCTGGGTGATTATACACTGATTGATGAGTCCAATTAAAGAATCTTATATCATGAGTCTTTCTGGTTTAATTAGAATCAAGAAGATATTGCCAAATCTCCAAACAGGGTAAGTTGGAATCACTTCGGTTAAAAGTGAGATAACTTCTTCATCAAAACTCCTATGAT
Source organism: Moricandia moricandioides (assembly GCA_905132885.1). Lineage (NCBI taxonomy): Eukaryota > Viridiplantae > Streptophyta > Magnoliopsida > Brassicales > Brassicaceae > Moricandia > Moricandia moricandioides. Next base: position 23,245 of record CAJHQQ010001377.1, read on the forward strand.
ATTGATTCAACTTCAGGCTGATTATAAAATTATTTATGAGTTCACATAAAGCTTCTTAGATCGTGATTCATTCTTATTTGATTAGAATCAAGAAGATATTGCCAAATCTCTAAAAAGGGTAAACTGGAATCACTTCATTTAAAAGTGGTATAACTTATTCATAATAACTCCTATGAAAATAATTCAACTTCTGGGTGATTATGCAGTGATTTATGAATCCAATTCAAGCTTCTTATGTCATGATTCAATCCGGTTTGATTAGAAACAAGAAAAATTGTGAAATATCCAAACAAGATAAACTGGAATCACTTCGGTTAAAAGTGGGATAACTTCTTCATCATAACTCCTAATATATTGATTCAACATCTGGGTGATTATACACTGATTTATGAGTCTAATTCAAGCTTATTATATCGTGATTCTTTCCGATTTGATTAGAATCAATAAGAAATTGCCAAATCTCCAAACAGGGTAAACTAGAATCACTTAGATTAAAAGTGGAATAACTTCTTCATCATAACTCCTAAGATATTGATTCAAATTCATGGTGATTATAAACTGATTTATGAGTCCACATCACGCATCTTAGATCGTGATTCATTCTTGTTTGATTAGAATCTAGAAGAAATTCCCAAATCTTCAAACAGGGTAAACTGAAATTACTTCAGTTAAAAGAGAGATAACTTCTTTATCATAACTCCTATGATATTGATTCAATTTCAGGGTGATTATCCACTCATTAATGAGCAAAAATTAAGCTTCTGAGATTGTTATTCATTCTGGATTGATTAGAATGAAGAATAAATTGCCAAATCTCCAAACATGGTAAACTGGAATCATTTCGGTTAAAATTAAGATAACTTCTTCATCATAACTCCTATGATATTGATTCAACTTCATGGTGATTATGCACTTTTTATGAGTCCAAATCTAGCTTTTTACATTTTTATTCATTCTGGTTTGATTAGCATCACGAATAAATTGTCAATCTCCAAACAGGGTAAAGTGGAACCATTTTTGTTAAAAGTGGGATAACTTCTTCATAAAACTCCCATGATATTGATTCAACTTCAGGGTGATTATACACTAATTTATGAGTCTAACTCAATCCTCTTACATCATGATTCATTCTGGTTCGTTTAGAATCAAGAAGCAATTGCCAAATCTCCAAACAAGGTAAACTGGAATCACTTCGGTTAAAAGTAGGATAACTTCTTCATCATAACTCCTATGATCTTGATTCAACTTCAGGGTGATTCTAAACTGATTTATGAGTCCAAATCAAGCTTCTTACATCTTGATTGATTCTGGTTTTATTTGTATCAAGAAGAAATTGTCAAATCTCCAAACAGGGTAAACTGGAATCACTTCGGTTAAAAGTGAGATAACTTCTTCATCATAATTCCTATGATATTAATTCAACTTCTGGGTGATTATGCACTTATTTATGAGTCCAATTGAAGATTCTTATATTGTGATGAATTCCGGTGTGATTAGAATCATGAAAAAATTGCCAAATCTCCAAACAGGGTAAATTGGAATCACTTCGGTTAAAAGTGGGATAACTTCTTCATCATAACTCCTATGATATTGATTCAACTTCAGGGTAGTTGTCCACTGATTATGAGTCCAAATCAATCTTTTTACATTATGATTCATTCTGGTTTGTTTAGATTCCCGAATAAATTGCCAAATCTCCAAACAGCGTAAACTGGAATCACTTCGGTTAAAAAGTAAGATAACTTCTTCATCATAACTCCTATGATATTAATTCAACTTCTGGGTGATTGTCTACTGATTTATGAGTCCACATCAAGCTTCTTAGATCGTGATTCATTTTTTATATTAGAATCAAGAAGATATTGCCAAATCTCCAAACAAGGTATATTGGAATCACTTGGGTTAAAATTGGGATAACTTCTTCATCATAACTCCTATGATATTGATTCAACTTCAGGGTGATTATCCACTGATTTATGAGTCCAAATCAAGCTTCTTATATCGTGATTAATTCTTGTTTTATTAGAATCAAGAAGATATTGCCAAATATCCAAACATGGTAAACTGGAATCACTTTGGTTAAAGTGGGATAACTTATTCATCATAACTCTTATGATATTGATTCAAATTCAGGGTGTTTATACACTAATTTATGAGTCCAATTAAAGTATCCTATATCGTGATTCTATCCGGTTTGAATAGAATCAAGAAGAAATTTCCAAATCTCCAAACATGGTAAAATGGAATCACTTCGGTTAAAATGAAGATAACCTCTTCATCATAACTCCTATGATATTGATTCAACTTAAGGGTGATTATTCATTGATTTATGAGTCTAATCAAGCTTTTTACATCTTGATACATTCTGGTTTGATTTGAATAAATATAAATTTCCCAAATCTCCAAACATGATAAACTGGAATCACTTCGGTTAAAAGTGGGATAACTTCTTCAACATAACTCCTATGACATTGATTCAACTTCAGTGTGATTGTCCACTGATTTATGAGTCCACATCAAGCTTCTTAGATAGTGATTCATTCTTTTTTTTTCTTAGAATCAAGAAGAAACAGCCGAATCTCCAAAAAGGGTAAACTGGAATCACTTCGGTTAAATTGAAGATAACTTCTTCATCATAACTCCTATGATATTGATTCAACTTCAGGGTGATTTTCCACTGATTTATGAATCCAAATCAAAATTCTTACATCTTAATACATTCTGGTTTGATTTGAATCGAGAGAAATTCCCAAATTTCCAAACAGGATAAACTGGAATCATGATTTATGAGTCTAAGTCAATTTTCTTACATCGTGATTCATTCTAGTTCGATTAGAATCAAAAAGAAATTGCTAAATCTCCAAACAGGATAAACTAGAAGCACTTCGGTTAAAAGTGGGATAACTTCATCATCATAACTCCTATGATATTGATTCAACTTAAGGGTGATTATCCGTTCATTTATGAGCACAAATCAAGCTTCTTAGATCGTGATTCATTCTGGTTTGATTAGAATCAAGAAAAATTGCCAAATCTCCAAACATGATAAACTGGAATCACTTCGGTTAAAATGAAGATATTTTCTTCATCATAACTCCTATGATATTGATTCAACTTCATGGTGATTATCCACTGATTTATAAGTCCAAATCAAGCTTTTTTCATCTTTATACATTCTGGTTTGATTTGAATCAAAAAGATATTGCCAAATCTTCCAACTTGGTAAACCGGAATCACTTCGGTTAAAAGTGGGATAACTTCTTCATCACAACTCCTATGATCTTGATTCAACTTCAGGGTAATTATCCACTGATTTATGAGTCAAATTCAATCTACTTATAACGTGATTCTTTCGGTTTTATTAGAATCAAGAAGATATTGCCAAATCTCCAAACAGGGTAAACTAGAATCACTTCGGTTAAAATGAAGATAACTTCTTCATCATAACTCCAATAATATTGATTCAACTTCAGGGTGATTATCCACAGAATTATGAATCCAAATAAAGATTCTTACATCTTTATAGATTCTGGTTTGATTTGAATCAAGAAAAAATTCCCAAATCTCCAAATAGGGTATACTGGAATCACTTCGGTTAAAAGTGCGATAACTTCTTCATCATAACTCCTATGATATTAATTCAACTTCTGGGTGATTAAACACTGATTGATGAGTCCAATTCAAGCTTCTTATATCGTGATTCATTCTGGTTTGATTAGAATCAAGAAGAAATTGCCAAATCTCCAAACAGGATAAACTGGAATCACTTCGGTTAAAATGAAGATAACTTTTTCATCGTATCTCCAATGATTTTGATTCAAAGGGTTATTATCCACTGATTTATGAGTCTAAATCGAGGTTTTTACATCTTGATACATTCTTGTTTGATTTGAATAAAGAAGAAATTCCTAAATCTCCAAACAGGGTAAATTGGAATCACTTCTGTTAAAAGTGGGATAAGTTCTTCATCATAACTCATATGATATTAATTCAACTTCTGGGTGATTATAAAATGATTGATGAATCCAATTCAAGCTTCTTGTATCTTGATTCATTCCGGTTTGATCAGAATCAAGAAGAAATTGCCAAATCTCCAAACAGGGTAAACTGGAATCACTTCGGTTAAAAGTGGGATAACTTCTTCATCATAACTCCTATTATATTGATTCAAATTCAGAGTGATTATCCACTTGATTTATGAGTGAAAATCAAGCTTTTTACATTATGATTCATTCTGGTTTGATTAGATTCACGAATAAATTGTCAAATCTCTAAACATGGTAAACTGGAATTACTTAGGTTAAAAGAGGGATAACTTCTTCATCATAACTCTTATGATATTAATTCAACTTCAGGGTAATTATACAGTAATTTACATCGTGATTCATTCAGGTTCGATTAGAATCAAGAAGAAATTGTCAAATCTCTTAACATGGTAAACTGGAATCACTTAGGTTAAAAGTGGGATAACTTCTTCATCATAACTCCTATGATATTGATTCAACTTCAGGGTGATTATACACCTATTTTTGAGTCGACATTAAGCTTCTTAGATCGTGATTAATTCTTGTTTCATTAGAATCAAGAATAAATTTCCAAATCTCCAAACAGGGTAAACTGGAATCATTTCTGTTAAAATGAAGATAACTTCTTCATCGTAACTCCTATGATATTGATTCAACTTAAGGGTGATTATCCACTGATTTATGAGTCCAAATCAAGATTTTTTACATCTTAGTACATTCTTGTTTGATTTTAATAAATAAGAAATTTCCAAATCTCCAAACAGGGTAAACTGGAATCACTTCGGTTAAAAGTGGGATAACTTCTTCATCATAACTCCTATGATATTAATTCAAATTTTGGGTGATTATAAACTGATTTATGAGTCCAATTGAAGCTTCTTAAATCGTGATTCATTACGGTTTGATTATAATCAAGAAGAAATTGACAAATCTCCAAACATGATAAATTGGAATAACTTCGATTAAAAGTGGGATAATTTCTTCATCATAACTCCTAAGATATTAATTCAACTTCTGGGCGATCATACACTGATTTATGAGTCCAATACAAGTTTCTTATATCGTGATTCTTTTCGGTTTGATTAGAATAAAGAAGAAATTGTCAAATTTCCAAACAGGGTAAACTGGAATCACTTATGTTAAAAGTGGGATAACTTATTCATCATAACTCCTATGATATTAATTCAACTTCTGGGTGATTATACACTTATTTATGAGCCCAATTCAAGAAGACACTAGTTCATGATACTACTGAAGATGAGGAAAATGTTGAAGTCACTCATCCTGATGATCATGAGGGGGGCAGTGAAACAACTCAGCCTGAGGAACAGGAGCAGCAATCTGAAGACTTAGCAGCTTATGATCAAGATGAGATGCCATCAATTACTGAAGTTCAACCACAAAATGAAACCCAATTAGATGAGAAGGAAGAATCTGATCAGATACAACCTTTGAGAAGGAGTACAAAGATCAAGAGACCAGCATCAAATTGGATCAACACATGGGTGTACTTCAATGCAAAAGCAGTAGCTCATCCAGTTAGTGCAGTTTGTTCTCTAGCTCAGTATCCAAAAGAACATCAAGCTTTCATTATGGAGTTGTACCAGGAATATGTCCCAAGATCTTATGAAGAAGCAATGGAGGATGAAGAATGGAAAAAGTCAGTTGGAGATGAGATCAATGCTATGATCAAGAATGACACTTGGTATGAAGCTGAGCTCCCCAAAGGCAAGAAAGCAGTGTCAAGTCGCCTACTCTTCACAATCAAGTACCTAGCAAATGGAAAACCAGAAAGGAAAAAGACAAGACTAATTGCAAAAGGCTTTACTCAGGTCTATAGAGAAGATTACCTTGATACATTTGCACCAGTAGCCAAGCTTCACACCATAAGGATTGTGATCTCATTGGCAATCAACTTGGAATGGGACTTATGGCAAATGGATGTCAAGAATGCTTTCTTACAAGGTGAATTAGAAGATGAGGTATACATGTGACCACCACCTGGTCTAGAAGACATGGTAAAACCAGGAAATTTATTGAGGCTAAAGAAGGCTATATATGGCTTGAAGCAATCTCCAAGAGCCTGGTACCATAAGTTAAGCTCAACTCTAAATGGAAGAAGATTTGTCAAATCAGAGGCAGATCACACTCTCTTCACACTGACCAGCACGCAAGGGATTATTGTCATTCTCATTTATGTAGATGACATTATCATCACTGGTAGTGATACGGAAGATATCTTCTCAACTAAGAATTTTCTTAAATCTACATTTGACATCAAAGATTTGGGAGAGTTGAAGTACTTCCTTGGGATTAAAATATGCCGCTCTAAAGAGGGGTTCTTCCTATCCCAAAGGAAGTACACACTTGATATTTTAAATGAGGCAGGAAACCATGGAGGGAGACATGCCAAGACACCATTGGAAGAAGGCTACAAGGTACTGCGAGAGGGGGAGTATGAGGATACTCCATTTGAAGATGTTAAGAAGTACAGGAGGATGGTGGGAAAGCTCATATACCTGACCATTACTCGACCAGATGTGTGTTTTGCTGTGAACCAAGTCAGTCAACACATGCAAATACCTAAAGTTCATCACTGGAATATGGTGGAAAGGATCTTGAGATACTTGAGAGAAGCTCCTGGTCAAGGTGTGTGGATGGCTTGCAATGGAAACACAGGGATTGTGGGGTACTGTGATGCAGATTAGGCTGGTGATAGAGTAGACAGGAGGTCTACAACAGGCTATTGTACTTTTATTGGAGGAAATTTTAGTCACCTAAAAGAGCAAGAAGCAGAAGACAGTATCATGCTCAAGTGCTGAAGCAGAATATAGAGCAATGAGAAAGCTTACTAGTGAGCTTACCTGGATCTGAAACCTGCTAAGAGACTTGGGGATTGAGACTACAACTCCCATCACCATGCACTGTGACAACCAGGCTGCCATTCATATAGCATCCAACAATGTGTTCCATGAGATGACTAAGCACATTGAGGTGGATTGTCATAAAGTTAGACAAGTTGTGGAGCAGCAAATTATATTGCCTTGCTACACTAGAAATGAAGACCAGTTGGTTGATATCTTAACCAAAGCAGCAAGCACAAAGGTCTGTGAGTTCATTCATTCAAAGCTTGGACTCATGGATATCCCATCTCACTCATCCTCTTAGCCATGAGGTATTCTACTCTTTTTCCTTGGCTTAGTTTTCTCCCAAGTGGTTTTTCTAAGCTAAAGGTTTTAATGAGGGAATGCTTCATGGTTTCCAAGCTTGACTAGTCCATATGATCAAGCATGAGGGGGAGTGTTGAGATGAAGCAATAAGAAGCAAGAGGAAATAAAGTGGTTCGGATTAAACAAGGATTCAAGATAACTTGGAAGTCAAGGCTGTCCGTACTACCTAAGTGACCCAACGTGACTTGCAAGCAAAGGAAGTGGAGAGTTGGACGAGAATAAACCAAGAAGACTTATCTGAGCTTGCCTGAACAAGAGGAACGTTGGGGAGGGTGGTTCACATGTGGAAATAAGTTCAAATTTCCCAAACAACTGTTGGGAGAGGTCACTTTCAGTCTGGTGGTCCTGCTAGCTCAGTCTGGTGGTCCTTCCCAAGACAGTCCTGCTGGCTCAGTCTGGTGGTCCTGCCAAGACAGTTGGACTGTTCCTACATTGTTTATTCTTATTCTTGGTTTCCCTTTGTTTAGTATTATCCTAGATATTTGTCTACTCTATTTATGTGCTGGTTCCAGAAACTTAAACAAGCAAGTTGAATAATAATAATTCACTTCTCCATTCTCTCTCTCCACGAAATTTCTCTTCTCTCTTGTTGTTCTTCATTTTCTTGAGCTTGTTTCTGGATTTCATGGTTGAATCTTTCTCTAATTCTCTCAAAAATCACACTTAAATCGCGATTTATTCTTGTTTGATTAGAATCAAGAAGATATTGCCAAATCTCCAAACAGGGTAAAATGGAATCACTTCGGTTAAAAGTGGGATAACTTCTCATCATAACTCCTATGATATTGATTCAACTTCAGGGTGATTATCCACTGATTTATGAGTCCACATCAAGCTTCATAGGTCGTGATTAATTCTTGCTTGATTAGAATCAAGAAGAAATTGACAAATCTCCAAACAGGGTAAACTGGAATCACTTCGGTTAAAATGAAGATAACTTCTTCATCATAACTCCTATGATATTGATTCAACTTCAGGGTTATTATCCACTGATTTATGAGTCAAAATAAATATTTTTACATCTTGATACATTCTGGTTTATTTGAATCAAGAAGAAATTTCCAAATCTCAAAACAAGATAAACTGGAATCACATTGGTTAAAAGTGGGATAACTTCTTCATCATAACTCCTATGATATTGATTCAAATCTCTCCTTTCTAAGGTGACACTTTGTCACCTACTTCAAAGACCATCTCACGCCTTCCTTTGTTTGCATGTTTGACATACTGCTTGGTCTTTTCCTCAATATTTTGCCTTGCTTGTTCATGGATCTGTTGTCCTATCTCTGCTTTGTTCTTGCCATCAATACTAACTCTTTCACACTCAGGCAAAGGCATTATATCCAAAGGAGAAGTGGGATTGAACCCATAAACAATTTCAAAAGGGGAGAACTTAGAAGCAGAATAGAATGGTTATATGCAAATTCACAATGAGGCAAATAGTCTTCCCATGATTTCAAGTTCTTTTTGATGAATGCACGTAAAAGAGTTCTCAATGTCCTATTGACTACCTCAGTTTGCTCATCAGTTTGCGGATGACAAGTAGTAGAAAACAACAGCTTAGTGCCTAGTTTAGACCAAAGGGTCTTCCAGAAGTAACTCAAGAACTTAGCATCTCTATCTGATACAATAGTTCTAAGCATGCCATGCAAACGTACTATCTCCTTAAAGAACAAGTTAGCAACATGTAATGCATCATCAGTCTTGTGACAAGCTATGAAATGTGCCATCTTAGAAAATCTATCTACCACAACAAAGATAGAATCCTTTCCAGTTCTAGTTCTAGGCAGTCCTACAATGAAGTCCATAGAGATATCATTCCACGGATGATAAGGAATGGGTAAGGGAGTGTACAAACCATGGGACTGGACCTTAGATTTAGCTTTCTTGCACGTTGTACACCTTCCACAGACTCTTTCAACATCTCTTTTCATGTGTGGCTAGAAGAAGTGATCCTGCAATACCTTAAGAGTTTTGGCAATTCCAAAATGTCCCATTAGACTTCCTCCATGGGATTCCATGACAAACAAGTCTCTCAAAGAACAATTAGGTACACAAAGGCGATTATCATAAAATAAGAATCCATCATGCCTAAAGTAATGACCCGTAGCAAGTTTCTCACAAGATTTATAAACTTCTTTGAAGTCAGGATCATCCTCATACATACCTTTGATTTGTTCAAAACCTAGTAGCTTGGCATCTAGAGTGGTCAAGAGAACATACCTTCGGGATAGTGCATCAGCAACTATGTTTTCTTTACCTTGTTTGTATTTGATGACATAGGGAAATGTCTCAATAAACTCAACCCATCTTGCGTGTCTCTTGCTAAGCTTACTCTGTCCTTTTAAGTACTTGAGGGACTCATGATCAGTGTGTATGACAAGTGTTGCCATGTTTGTAAGGCTCTCACCAAAGCGTATAGCTCCTTATCATAAGTAGCATAGTTGAGAGTAGCTCCTCCAAGCTTCTCACTGAAGTATGCAATAGGTCTCCTATCCTGCATCAATACAGCACCAATACCAATTCCTGAAGCATCACATTCGATTTCACATGTTTTAGAGAAGTCAGGAAATATAAGAAGAGGAGATTGAGTAAGCTTCTCTTTAAGGGTCTGGAAAGCAGTTTCTTGTGCATCTCCCCACTTGAATCCCACATCCTTCTTGATTACATCAGTTAGAGGGGCTGCAATAGTGCTGAAATCCTTCACAAAGCGTCTATAGAAACCAGCAAGTCCATGGAAGCTCCTTACTTCCCCTACTGTCTTAGGACTTGGCCACTCTTGAATTGCTCTCACCTTCTCCTGATCAACCTTTACACCATCTTCATTCACAACAAAGCCTAAAAAGACCAAGTTATCCGTACAAAAAGTGCACTTCTTCAAGTTTGCATAAAGTTTTTCTCCTCTCAACACATCAAGAACCGATCTAAGATGCTCTATATGATCAGTAATGTTCTTGTTATAGACTAGAATGTCATCAAAGTATACTAAAACAAAATGCCTATGAATGATCTAAGCACATGATTCATCAACCTCATGAATGTACTAGGTGCATTTGTTAATCCGAATGGCATAATTAACCATTCATACAACCCATGCTTAGTTTTGAATGCAGTTTTCCACTCATCACCTTCTTTCATTCTAATTTGGTGATAGCCACTCTTCAAGTCTATTTTAGAAAAGATGCAAGAACCATGCAATTCATCAAGCATATCATCTAGTCTAGGGATATGATGGCGATACTTCACTGTTATGTTGTTGATTGCTCTACAATCAACACACATGCGCCAGCTACCATCCTTCTTAGGGACAAGAAGAACCGGGACAGCACATGGACTCAAACTCTCTCTGATATGCCCCTTTTCCATCAGCTCCTCAACTTGTCTTTGCAATTCCTTGGTCTCCACGGGATTAGTTCTGTATGCTGGACGGTTTGGAAGTGTTGATCCAGGAACAAAGTCTATTTGGTGCTCAATCCCACGTATAGGTGGTAAACCAATAGGTTGATCAACTGGAAACACATCTTCATACTCCTGTAATAGAGAAACAAGTTCACTCGGATAGTCCGGTGCTAAATCAGTTATGGTTAGAAGAGTTTCCTTATAAACAAGCATTATAACCGAATGATGAGAGTAAAGAGTTCTTTTGATGTCTCCCTGTTTGGCATAGAAGTTATGTTGCTTGCTTTGATCAGGTTTAAGGTCGATCTCTTTCTTCTTTTGAAGCTGAAGTTGATCTTGTTGCACATCCTTAGGAGTTAAGGGTATCAACACAGTCTTCTTTCCCTTGAACTTAAATGAGTGCTTGTTGGTATAGCCATCATGTATCACACGTCTGTCTGATTGCCAAGGCCTTCCCAGGAGGATGTGACTAGCTTCCATTGGTAACACATCACACAAGATTTCATCCTCATATCGCCCAATAGCAAGAGGTACCACCACTTGACTTGATACCTTCATTTCACCTTCTTCATTAAGCCATTGTAGCCGGTAAGGTTTTGGATGCCTTTGAACCTTCAATCCCAACTTCTTTACCATTGTCTCACTGGCAACATTGACACAGCTTCCTCCATCTACAATGAGGCTACAAACATTTCCTTGCACCATACACCAGGTATAGAACAGATTTTCTCGTTGATCAAGTTCCTCAGTCTTTGTTTGTAGATTCAAGAGCCTTCTGGCTACCATCAGGCTCCCTCTCACTGGTTCTTCTTCATATTCTTCCTCTGACTGCTCGTGATCATATTCTGTTTTGTCATCTTCAGACTCATATTCTCCATTCTCAAGCAGAATCATGATCCGTTTGTTGGTGCATTCATTGGCATAAGGCCCTCTTCCTTGGCATTTGAAGCACTTGACGTCTCTAGCTCTTGAACTGGTAGCCACGGCCTTTCCTTTATCCTTTCCAAACACCACAGTTGGCTTTGCTTCCTCTTTAGGATATGGTTTGCTCTCCTTAGTGTAGGCTGGCTTTTCCTCCTTAGGGGTATGAAACTTTGAAGTCCCATAACTAGTGCGTGAGTGTCCTTTTCTTTTAAGCTGTTGTTCCACCAGAATAGCTTTATGCAACATCTCTTCTAGCTCCACATAATGTTGCATCTCCACATTGTCTTGAATCTCACGGTTGAGTCCTCCTAGAAACCGGGACATGGTGGCTTCTCTATCCTCAGAAACACAAGCTCTCAAAATAAGTAGTTCTATCTCTTGAAAGTACTCTTCCACGGACCTAGATCCTTGAGTGAGCTTCCTTAGTTTCTGATGGAGATCACGGTGGTAATGACTTGGAACAAACCTCTTACGCATAATAGATTTCATCTCATGCCATGATTCAACTGGATACTCTTGGTTGCGTCTCCTAGTAGTCACTAGTTGATCCCACCAACTCAGAGCATAATCATAGAACTCAGTAGCTGCTATTTGAATCTCCTGAGCTTGAGTGTACTGCTGATAATCAAAGACAAGCTCTATCTTCTTCTCCCACTCCAAATAGGCATCCGGATCAGCCTTGCCATAAAAGGGAGGTATCTTTAGCTTTAGTCCAGCAAGATCATCACATTGATGTCTCCTTCCTTCTTGATCACGTCTCTGCCTCCTCCGGCTGTCTCTAGAAGAAGAGCTATGGTGGTGTTCATAGTAGTTGTCAGTTTCTTGTGATCCAGCATGCTCACGCTGGTTCCTCCTAGATTCTTCTGGCTCTTGTTGAGTTTGGTTCAACCTTTCTCTTCTAGGCTCATTGCTGTTACCCTGACCAGTAGCCTGCCTCATCTCTAGCCTTAGCTCATCACGGAGTTCCCTTATACTGGTCTTAATCATATCAGCAACCGTGGAGATCATCGTTTGGTTTAGTTGATCAGTCATTTGATCCCTCAGTAGCTTGTTCTGCCTTACAAGTTCTGCTTCCTCCTCTGACTCGTTCACCATGTACATGAATCAGAAAGACTTAAAGAAGTAAGTTGTTCAAGAGAATTCAACAAAACCCGCTTTTCAAAGGTTCAAAAGAACAAACTTGTAGATCACGGATCATAAAATTCAATCGACAAATCTTTCAGATCAGATTAATCAGTTTAAGTTTTATGAAATCAGAACCTAAGATGAATAAGATCAGATCAGATTAGATCACAAAGCTAAAGCAAACAACTTAAATCGCAAGTGATTCAACAGATCACACGATTCGATTACTTCTTTCTCAAGGATCGGTTTAGTTTGAATCCAAATATGGTAAGAACTTTTAGATCTATCAGGATTCAACACAGATGGTTCAATATCAAACGAAAATATGATTAGATTCTACGAAAAACAACAACAAATCACAGATCGATCAATCGATTTTATGAGAAGTCAAAAAGTTCGACTTGAAACCAAAGAGAGATCGAGAACTTCCCTATCCAGAGTTGCTCTGATACCACTTAATATGATCCTAGGATGTTACTCTGGATCAGATGGGATAGATCCTTGCATAAACGAATCAGAAACTCAAGTTTATCAAGGTATGTGGATCGATTGGTGACACAAAGAGATGCGGATGGAATCCTTGATACTCCTAGGATCTAGATCAGATATGACACACCAAACTAGAACCCTTAGACGCCGGATATGACTCACCAGCAAGCTCTTGCACTCGACAAAGAAGAGAGAAAGAGTAGACAAAAGGTTTAGATAAAAGACTGCTTGCCTCAGAATGAGAGTTTCCAAGCGTTTAAATAGAGAAACCAAGGAATATGCCTTAGGTTTCGAGAAATAACATAACATAGAAACTATAGTCTAAAACATAACATAAGATAAATAGATAGAGTAGTCTCCTTAGGCTTGGACCGATATTAGCACCTAGGTGATGTGTGAAGTAGCTTGTGGCCTCGTTAAAACCCTTCCTCCGGAAAACCACCTTGGGACAAAACCAAGAGCAAGGAAAAGAGCACACACAAGTACTTGCATAAGTACTAACTCAGCTAGATGAGGAGATAGCTTGAATGGTGATCAAGGTATCTCGGATCATCAAGCTTTGTCCAAAACCTTCTTCTTGTTTCCACACTAGTCTAAGCAATCCTCCAATGACTCCATTTAGTTTCTTAGTTCTAGAACGAGTCATGGGACCTTCTGGAATGGCTAAGGCATCTTCATTAGCTGATTGATCCATGGTTGCATCCTCTTCCTTGTTGCACTGGTCCATGATCACATCAAAGGAACCATGAATATGGAAATCTTCCATATCAATAAGTGGTACTTTTCTTTTCTTGGAATGCATTTATTCCTCTTCATTTAAGACATTAACATGCTCATGAATTTTATTCTTTTTGTCTTTTCTCCAAGATATACACTTGCTCTCCAACTCTACAAGAATCCAGCTCAGCATTTTGACCTCACATGGTCTTCACCATTCAACACGCCGTTTGCGTCAACGACTACGTTAACGACTATTCAAGACAAAGCTGATGCTTGCATATTCATTATATTTTGAGAAAATATGGTAATGGTATTAGAAGTTTTAACTGTATACGAAAAAGTCTGGACCATTTCTCGTTTCTTTCCATTACTGCCCGACGCATCACCATGTAGTGACAGACTCATGGTAACGTATTGAATAATATAAAGCTAATCTAATTTAAAAAACTCCTATTTTTATTTTTTCGGTAGAACTCTTTTTTGAATTGATACTTATTATTCTAAGCTATTATTCTAAATACCTATATACTAATAAATATGTAATTTGGAAACTGCATAAACATTCAGAAATAACACTAGATGAAGTTTGAAGGAAAGTTTGAGTTTCTTACAAACTAATCTATTAATTTAGAGTTACTTTAAAAAAACAAAAATTTTGCTCACACATGTGATTTATAGGAACTCCACTGATACTAAAATTTAAATCTAATCATTCATTAAAACAATTTGATAATATAAAATTAAGACCGATTCCATTGCATTAAAAATTTATGCACATATTTTTGTAATGCTTTTAATCAAAATTCGGTATGTACGGGAAGTATACGCGAATTCGACGGTGAACTATTTGAAAAGCGTTTATTAAATAAATAAAAGGATGATACGAAGAATTTAAGTGAAGATCCTATGAAAATGGTGTTTCTGGCAAAAACATAGTGAATAAAGAAAACCTTTATCTTGTGCCAAAAGGTATGTAATTTTGTGAATGCCTTTCTTTGTTCTTAGCTCTTTCTTTATATACACATCCTATTTCCTTTTTATTTAAGTCGCTCTAACATTACGCCGACCTATATTTGGACCTACTTTAGCATGGCCGATCTTAATCAAGATGGGACGATTTAGACCAACAAAGAGAAGAATGTCATGTTTTGTTTATTCGATGAGCTATGTTCAAGAAAATTGTAATCCATCTCAAACATAATAGTATGCATATTATCTTGAATTGATGCACAAGTTAATACATGATCAGTAATACATACCATTTTATAGACTTTGAAGACTTTTAAGTAAACAAATGCGTCCAAAATATTAATACTAAACACTATTGTACGAAACAAATATCTCAAATCTTATTTTAATCGTAGAATTATATTTCTTTTGGTGAATTTTAAAATTTAAATTGTTTACCATTTAATATAATTAATAATAAAAACTCATAAACATAAAGATTCACTCATAAATCAAATAAATATGCGTAAGTCAAGCCGTAGTTCATATATTTTTCTTCTAAAAATGATAATCTAAATTATATTGAAATATGATATATTATTATTTTTATGTGTGCATATTGAGATCTTAAATAAGTTATGCTATTATTATTTTTTTATCATTATGTGAAGTATATTCATAGTGTTTAGTTTATGTAATATAAAAATTTAATTATGTAAAAATTTATTAATATTTGTATGGCAATCTATTTTATATACTAAAATGTCTCAATATAATTGTGCAAATTCAAGATATTATAATATTATTTAACATAGTTTTATTATTTGATATATTTTTAGAATTTGAATACCAAAGTTTTGATTCTTTAGAGAGAATGTCGACATTTTATCAAAAAATATTTGTTAGATATATTAATGCAGAAGAAAACCAGAATTAAGATGACGTGTCTCTTTGATTCATCAGGCAGTGTCGTGGAGGATGAGGACGAGTTAGTAGCCATTTTTACCAGTTACTTTGGGAATTTATTTGACACATTAAATTTCGAGCTCATGGGCGAAGCTTTAGCGAACATTACTACAACAATATCTGACAAACTGAATGCGGATCTTTTGTCCCAATTTCAGAAAGGAAGGCCAAGATCGCATTGTTTGCTATGTATCCTGAAAAGGCATGGGGACCATATGGTTTAACGGTTCTTTTCTATCAAAAATTTTTGGGCATAGTAAAAGAAAACTTAACTCGTATGGTTAGTGAATTTATTTTCGATGGTATCATGGTCCATTGCTTGAATGACACGAATTTTTGCTTCATTCTAAAAAGGATAAAACAAACGAAATGTCCCAGTTTCGAACAATCAGCCTTTGCCATGTCATATCTAGAGTTTTATGCCAAAGACTCAAGAAGGTGTTACCTGACTGAATATCTGAAACCAATCAGCCTTTGTTGCTGGAAGATAGATAACTAATAACGTAATAATAGCTCATGAAATGTTCCATGCTCTCCAAACGAACCCATGTGAGAGGAATAAGCGAATAAGTTTAAGACATGCATGAGTAAAGCATACGACCGTCTAGAATGAGAATTTATTAGAGAAACCATGAAAAGATGGGACTTTTAGACATGTGCACTGGATGGATAATGTGTTGTGTCACATCAGTAAAATACCATGTGTTGTGTCACGCGCTATCCCCCCTGATATCAAAATTTCTCTTTTCTGATGATGACTTTTCTTTTGTAAAGCGGAGGCCTGTGAATGCGATGAAGTCATGAAAGACACTAAGAATTATGGGAAATCTTCGGGTAAATATGTCAACTATGAGAAATAATCTTTACTCTTTGGTAAACAGGTACCCGAACATGTAAAGGAAGCAGTTAAAACATGAACTGAAATAGTAAATAAGGGAGGGATGATATTTTATCTTCGGATCCCATATAATATTAGTGGTTCTAAACAAAAATTATTTGTTTTTCTCATAGAGAGATTACAAAACCAGGTTAATGGCTATATAGAGAGATGATTGTCAAAAAGAAGAAAGGAGGTTCTTATAAAGTCTATCTTACTAGCCCTACCTACTTATCTGATGTCGACTATATTGCTCCTTGTAGAGACTTGTGAGAAGTTAGCTAGTGTCATTGCAAAGTTTTAGTGGAGCTCAAATCAATCTAAGAGAGGTATTCATTGGAAAAAATGGGAAAAGCTTTGTAGATCGAAAGAAGAGGGAGGGATAGGATTTAGAATGATAAATGAGTTCAATCTTGCTCTACTGAGAAAACAACTGTGGAGATTAGTGCAGTTCCTGATTTCTTACTAGTGAGAGCTCGAGGGAAAAATATTACAGATGGAGTTCGCCTTTGCCAACAAATATGGTTGATAATCCCTCATGTGGATGGACAAGTATTATGGCAACATAACCACTAATGTCATTGGGAATTAGAAAAAGGTGCACTCAGGGAATGATATTAAAGTTTGAGAAGATCCTTGGATACCAACGATACATGCACGTCCTGCTAAGTCTAATGCCTTAGTGATTCATCCAATGATGTCAGTAAGCAATTTCTTGATAGGGAAACCAAGAATATGGAATATGGAGCTGTTAGATAACTACGTTAGTTATGAGAACATCTCTTTGATTCAGTCCTTGGCCGTAAGTCAAGATCACTACCAGAACGACTATTGCTGGAGATATACGAAGAGTGGCATGTACATTATCAAATCTGGGCATTGGGTGGCTACAAATCTGCTCAAAAAAAGAAACAGTGGACATATATTCAGAACATAAGCCTTTGCTTGGGAGATCAAAGCATCACAGAAATTCGTCATCTTATATGGCAAACGGTTTTGAGACAACTAACTAGCTGCAACTAGTAACTTAATACATTGTCATATGCGATGTCATAGTCATTCTCCCATATGTGAAGCAGAGAATGAAACCATTAACCATGCCATTTTGAATGCCCGTTAGTTATATAAACATGGTCTCTAGTAGCAATCCCTTCTCTGTTTTTGATATTCCCTAGCTCAAGTCACTACACTCTTTTCTGGCAAAAAATGATATTGTAGATCCAAATTTGGATATAGATCTATCCCCTTGGATAATCTGATATATTTGAAATACAAAAAATGAAAAATTGTTCAGAGGTATAAACATGGACCCATTGAAATCTGTTAAACAACGAAATCAAAATACATGCTTGGTCTGAGGCTAGTAGTAAAAGAGAGGAAATATCAGAGGATCGTCAATGTTCAAGATAAATTATACCTTCAGAGATATGTATGATTGATGGCTCATGGACACATGATACACTCTTTAGTGGTTGTGGATAAATATGAAAGAATTGTAGAGGAGAAATACAACTTATGAGAGCCAGAAACCAAAGGAGAAGAATTTAATCCTTACATACGGAACTATAGGCGTTTTCTTGGCTATGAAGTGTGTGCTACAACTGTCAACATGTCATGTGTTTAATATCGATTGTAAGGATCTAATCTGAATGATTCAGGATTCAAGAGTGTAGCCAAGTTTTTCCACAACATTAAATGAACTGTCAAGACTGAAGAATAAATATACTGATTTCTCTATGGTCTTTCATCCTCGCTCTGAAAAATGTTATTTAATTTCATTAGCTAAGATAGTAAGAAATTTTCATAGGGAGTTGTACAACATTGGTTGCTTTGTTCTGGTTTAGTTTCTCATTATATAAGATATACTATACTTTGTGAAAACACTAATGAAATAAGAGAAATTGTTAAGAATAACACAAATTAAGTACCATTTTGCAAAAATACTTTCAATCAAAAATATATTAATATTTGGATTTACACTTTAGTGATTATTCTTTTGGGTTTAGTGTTGAAGGGGTGGGATTGAGTTTCAAAATGTTTTATAAATATTTAGAAAAAAATTCTTT
Organism: Moricandia moricandioides; assembly: GCA_905132885.1. Lineage (NCBI taxonomy): Eukaryota > Viridiplantae > Streptophyta > Magnoliopsida > Brassicales > Brassicaceae > Moricandia > Moricandia moricandioides. The sequence continues at coordinate 42,014 of CAJHQQ010001377.1, forward strand.
AGTCTATTTTCATCATAATTTAAAGGTATTTTTGAAATTTTCATTCATTAAAGGTAAATTTGCAAAGTGATATCAAACTTTTGGTAGAATTATATTTTCCCCATAAAATATGCTTAATACAAACTGTAATATTATCAAAATGTGTGTAAGAAATTAAATAAAAAATTAGCATCGTATAAATGCAAAAAAGATCGTAAGCATGAAACTGGTATGTATGCTCATTACATTAACAAACACTATCTTCAAGATAAAAATTTAAATCAAGACGATTTATTCTAATATACTGCAAATAAAATAGAAATTAAGAAAATTATCTAAAATACCACATTCCTAAATATCATTTTTCATATTTACTTTAATTATTTTTACCATTATTTTTAAAGAGAGAAATAAACACTTATGACTTTAAGGTTAGTTATCTAAGATCTAGGGTTAGTTATTTAAAACTTAGGGTTTGAGGTACAGTTTTGGAATGTAGAATTTAAGATTTTAATTAATCTAAATTTTTTTTACCTCTTAATAAAGAAGTTATTTATGAAAAATGTCTAAAGTTAAAAATGAATAATAGTATCAATAATGTGGTAAACATGAAAATTCTTAAAAAAAAATATTGAAGAACTTTCAAAATAAGGTGGAATAAGATGTCCAAACGAATAGATCCCACCCACAACATGTGGCTGTGTCTTATGTACATCAACTCTATGATTAAAATTTTGAATCAAATACGCATACGGTTTAGACTTTAGATAGACGTCCTTTTTGTACGGCTGTATGTATCCTTTGTTCCTTGAGTAAGATGGGCCCATGGGCTTAACGGGCTGATTAATAATAAACCATAATCAATAAAATAGAACTTCGACACCGGAGTTCTTAACGGCGAGACAAATCGGACAGACACGCACAGCGCCGCCACCGTCGCATCCTTTACAAAGAACCAAATGTCGACACGGCAATGCCATCACCGTCGCTAAACTCCGCCGACAAATCCTACACCTAGGTCCGATCAATTCGATCCGCTCCGGATCCACGAAGACCGATTCAGCGTCCTCCAACTCGCCGCCGATCGTACCCTGTTTCTCCGCCGTAGCTTGGCTCGCTACGGCTTTTTGGATATGAGCCTGTAACGAAGAAACCTCAGCTTCCCGCGTCGCAGCTCTTAACTGCGACGTTCGCGCCTCTTCCGCGAGCTGAGCCGCACGCGCCTGTAGTTCAGCGTGACGGCGCGTGGCTTTCTCCAGCTCTGCTTCTTTTTCTCTCACCCTCCGTCCAAATAACTCCTCCGCAGCGTACAATAGCTCTGCATAACGTCTTTCACTATTCGACGCTAACTTACGGCGAAGCTCCTCACCCTACAAAAGTAAAAGAATATCAACACATAGACAAAGAAAAAAAAAACACGTTTTAGAACGAGTTAAGATAAAAACAAACACCTGAGTTTGAAGGAAACTGTCAAGTTCATCTCCTTGACGTTTAAATTCTCCGACAAGATCTCCGGGAAGCATAGAAAAAGACGAAAGCAGCTGTTCTCGATTCTGTGACTGCTCATGAGATAAATGAAGACCAGTGGGAACCACGTTAAGCGTTTTCCGGTTATGATTCTGCAACAACTCGCTAAATTGCGGCGGTTTTGGCGGTGTAGGGTTCATCGGAGCAGAGAGTTGAATGTAATCCACCGACGAATCTTCCCTTGATCGCTTTCTTGATTCAACTACCCCTGTTTTTTTTATTTTATCAAGAACTATTAATTGCAACCCTAAGAAGAAGAAAGAAACGAATAAACGATACATGGGAATAGAAACGGACCAGCTTTGATGAAAGGGAAAGGAGTGTCCTGAAGCTGCAAGGAGCAATCATTATCTTCTTGTCCGTTACTGCTCAATAAATATTTTTTATAAGAAATCGAAACCATAACATTACACAAACATACATTTAAACATTGCATATTAGTGTTATATGAATATTTTACCTGTTGACAAAGAAGAAACTTGAAGGATGCTGAGTCCGAACTGCCATTAATTGCCAATGAAAGTGTATAGAGTTAAGATATCTATGCATGTACTTATCAGCTAATAAGGGCATGGGTGTGTTGAAAATGGTGATGATTAGTGATGATGATGAAAGTATGGATTTGCTTGGGGATCTTAAGAGTTAATTAAGCAGAGGATTAATTAATTAATTAGAAAAGGAGAAAGAATGGGAGAAATAAAAGGGGGAAGATGAGGTTTTAGAGGGGAAGGGACGAAAGGGTACAGACAGACTTGTGGGACTTTTAAGGCTGTCCACATTGTATGCATGATTCTCATTAATGTTACCCCAACTTTTGTTTGAATCTTCCTCTATATATTTCTTAAAGTTATTTTTATTGTAAAATATTTCTTAAAGAGTTAAAGTTATGATACCGGTTTTCTCCCCATAAATTAGTAGTAATATTTAAAAGACTTTTGTTCTGACTGATTTGATAAAAAATCATTTAGACATATAAGAAGACTTTTGGAAAATCACAAACATTTTTCTTTAATGTTTATTATAACGTATAAAAATACTGTAGGATATGCGATATATATAATATGATATTCTTTCATCATATATTCTTTGATCCGATGCAGAGCATGTATATTTGGTTTAAATAAACAAGTAGATTTTAACCCGCACAACCGTGCGGATGTTTGATTTCATTTATATATTTATAGATATTTCATTTTATATTATTATTAACATATATTTTTAACTTAATCATATATTTAAATTTTATATAAATATTTCAGATACAATAATGTTATAGATTACATATCATAATTAATCACTTTTTTTAAACCGTCACATGTATTTATCGTTTATTATTATATATTTGTCTTATTAGATTTGCATTTGATTATTAAACAAATCAATATATACATAACATATTTTTTTTATGTTTTGCCCGTATTTCAAATTTCTAGTTTACTTTTTAGCATTTTTAATGTTTATTTATGCTAGATAAAATTAGTGTATATAAAAAATTAATATTTATATTTATACATTTATATCATAGTATAGTGCGTTAACCCGTTTTGCTAATATATTATATTTTTAACATAAATATTTATATTTTTAAAAATAATATACTCTCTCTGTTTTATAAAGTTACATCTTTTTGAAAAAAACATTTATTTCAAAAAGATATGTTTTTATATTTTAATACATATTTTATAAATAGTAATGATTAATTGTAAATTTCAAGAAACTTGATTGCACTAATTGAATTTTTATTGGTTAAACTTATGGAGAAAAAATAATAACAAAACTATGAATTTATTAGATATTTTATTAATATGTAGGAAAATTCTAAAATATGTATTATATCGAAATAGAGGAAGTATATATTAGTATATCAATTTAATATAATTTTATCATATTTGGTTCACTATAATATAATTTTTAAATATGATAGATTATGATTATAAAATAAATCAAATTATAATAGAATTTCTATATTGCATTTACTAAATAATAATTGAATATATATTAATATTTATTATTAATTAAAAATTAGTGATATTTACATAAAATTTAAAAATTTAGATCTTGTTAAAATATTTTTTTAGTAAATTAGTTACCATTTAAAGAATATATATTTATTAATTTAAAATACAAAGATATCAAAAGATATTATGATTAAAGTAGTTATACATATTTTATATTATTAAGTTAAGGAACTACATTTATAAATTTATAAGAGAAGATCCAAATAAAAAATCACACATGAAAGAAGTTATGACTTCTATTTTAATAATATAGATATATATATTAAAATATATATGAAAAATCATATTTTAAAATTATTTTATATTTAATATTTACCAAATTTTGATCTTGATTTCAAAGTTAGATTACCGTTTAGCAATTTTTTCTGTTTATTTAGATGATATATTATTGCATATATATAAGTATAGAATTTTTATTTTTCATTTTATAAAAGTACATGATTTTTCTTTTTCATTTTATAAAATATAATTGAATGTATATTAATATATAATTAGATTTTATATAATTTGAAATTAATTAAATAGTTACATAAAATTTAACGTTGAGATCTTGCGAAAATCATTTTTCAAAAGATTTGTTATAATTTTTAATATATATTTATATTTAAAATAAAAAGTTATCAAAAGATATTATGATGTAGTTACATAATTTTTATCATTAGTTTTAATGAAATATATTTTATTAAAGTTTTCAAATGATGGTCCAAATAAGAAAATCACACATGAAATGAGTCATGACTTCTATTTTAATAGAATAGATAGGTTAGAGCATCAATTTGATTTCAAATAAAACTTAGAGACATGTTTACGAATACTTTTTTCATATGGTGTAAATCAATTTTTCTTCTTACAAAATTAATATTTATTCTCTATATTAATTTAGAAACCTGATGATATCTCATTGAGTTGTATTTTCAAAATTTTTATTTGGTAGTTAATTTTTATTCCATTTGTTACTTTCTTAGAATTTTATACAACACAGTTTTTTATATAAATTACAATAATTTTATTATTTTTATATTTTTTTTATTTTGTTATATTCTAAGCTAAACATTTTATTTTTACGTCAACAAATTGTTTATTAATTTTTTTTAAATTTTAAATTTTATTTACTATAAAATATTTAGTTATTTTTACTTTGGTGAGGACAGCAAGAACTCTAAACACGGAAAATTGATTCTTTTCCGCCGATAAGTTCTAATAGCATCATAAGAATTAAAAAATTTCTTTTGTATACTTATAATTTATTTCGTAAACTCTCTCATTTTGATTTTTTTGATTACATCGATTATATCTATATGCACAAATACCTCGACAAGTGACGTTCGTTAATACATAGAATCCAATCAGTATATCTTGAATTAGTACAGAAATGTGATCTCCAATAGCTAGAGATAAGAGATTCATATGAAAAAAACATAAATAAATGAACCTCTATTTGAGCTTCTAAGGATAAAGACACATAAACAGTCATTTGATCCTCATCATTCAGATTCAGGTACATGAAAGGGGGTCACATGCATGGTCTTTTATCCAAGATGTATATATAGACATATAGACCATTGGTATAAACTTCACATGCATGGTCTTTGCATACAAGATGTATCGTAGTTCTAAGCTAACTTTTATTACTCTATAATTGTTTATAAGGAGTATATTAAATCGAGAGACATCTTTAAGTTCGTTAACAAAAAGACTATATAAGTAAAGCATAGTAATAAAATGTATCATCAAAAAGAGCAATTAAAGACCGTTACAAAAGACTTATCAGTGAGGGAACAGAAATATCTAATACTATAATGTTTTTTTACTGTATCAACAAAAGAAAAAGAAAAGAGAAACCTAACAATACATGCATCAGCTAAGATAATTATAGTTGACGAGTTTAGCTAAGGAAACACAAGGTATGGATTTGTCTTATGAGGTGGTCGTTGTTTTCCTTCAGTCCTAACAATTTCCAAAAACTAATTAAAACTTTGGGCACTAGTGAAACATTTACTATCACTGCATTCTTTATTAATGTAAGTAGCCATATAGTAATGGAACTTGTTAGTAACACACTTTGTTGTTTTCCCTTTAGAGGAGTCCACACCAACCAAAATCGAGTAATAGAGATGGAAGACAGAGCAAACTTTCTTATAATAAACATTAGTTAACTTCTCATCCTCTTCAATCATAGCTATGAATTCATGCTCCATTGCTGCACATGAATAATTTGTAGCTTGGTAAATTTTTGTAGTAGCTAGGAGTTCTACCTAACAATTTCATTTTCCATATTTTTGATATTTAAAAAAAAAGAAAAAGTAAGAGTCACTAGAAAGGTGCAGACTTGTAGGATGCATACATCATGTAGCCTACATGCATAAAAATTGGACGTCATTTATTCCTTAAATAAAGAATTCAAATTACGTTATTATTATTTTTTCAAATTACATTATCCCTCAGCTCACTTCACGTTTCCTCATAATCGATGTAGCTTGTTGGTAAAATTTTGTAGTAGCAAGGAGTTCTACCTAACAATTTCATTTTCCATATTTTTGATATTCAAATAAAAAGAAAAAAGTAAGAGTCACTAGAATGGTGCAGACTTGTAGAATCCCTACATCATGTAGCCTAGATGCATAAAAATTGGGCGTCATTTATTCCTTAAATAAAGAATTCAAATTAAATTATTTATTTTTCAAATTACATAATCCCTCTGCTCACTTCACGTTTCCTCATAATAGATGCTTCACGCTTTGGAGTTGCATATTATGCTGTATAAGTCTTATTCAAAACGATAAATATAAATAAATATAGGTAGGTGATTTGTAGTCATCATTACAACTTATGGCATAATACGGGTAAATAAGAACTTTATACATGAAAGTACAAGAAGCTTATCAAATGTTAGGAAGAATATGTACAATAAATAAATGCATAATATTAAATTTTTAATAAAACTCCAAACAATAACACGTTAACCAAAACTGGTATCTTACAACAAACAAATTGGTTATTTAATTTCCTAACAAATGTTGGTCAGTCGGTCAGAGAGAATGGTGAGATATGTATAATAATAAATGTCAACAAGATCATATAAGAGTGTAGAAATGTGGTGGCAAGGTAAGCAACAAATTGATATGAGGGTTGGCATGTTAAGCATTACATGATTTCGTTGGTCACAAGTCAATATTTGTCTTTTTTTCTTTGACTGAAGGCTTAATATTTGTGCTGATTAGATTTTTTTTCCCTTTCAAATCAAGAGCAAAATTATATTGCATATAAAGTCACTTGTATGTCTAGCCTATCAATTTATAGATTTTTATATCTATCAACAACCATTCCATTTTTTTCGGAAAACATGGATACTAAATTAATAATACACCACAAAATTCAGTTTTGTGGTGTTTGGTTCATTTTATTATTTGTGTGTTTTATTCTTCTTGCCGAAAAGCTTGTGCTTTTAAGTCATTAGCCTCATGCATGTGCCATGTTACTAACGCAGTAATCAATTGCTCATCCCTCATTGTCCAACTCTTCGTCATTGTTGTTATAATCATCGTCCCATTTTTCGGACAGTATGTGAATAATGTTTAAAAAGTGATTTCAATTTCATCGTTATAATAAGGAAGTAGTCAACAAATACTTTAACCCATGTTCCCTTTTCGTTTCATAATGTTTGTTAGCACATCTTCTAAATTTTAAAATGCAGCTTACCAGATGTATCAAAAATGCTAAAGAAATATATCGTTGGATATTTGTAAATGATATCAAATATATGTAACTAAACGGCCAGTGTTCCAAAAATTGTAAGATAAAAAAGTAATTTATCTTACGGTATATGGATTTTTGAATTGTAAAATTTATCTAGACAACACCTGTCTAAAAAGAAAATCGGCCATAAATCATAATGATTTTTTTAAAAATCCAATTAAATTATTCAAATAGGTTAAATCGATTAAAATTATTTTAAATCAGTCTAAATCGGTTAAATAAAATAATTGGATTATGACTAATTTAATTACACCATATTCACCCTCAATTTATGTATAAATAAATGATGATATTTTATCTCTATTTTTAGTATATTTAAATTTTTAGTATTTCATCAAAATGTTTTTTTTAATTAAACACAAAACTTAAAATATATAGTACAAATATCTATCTATATATATAAAACAGACTTTTCTCTCTTCTCATGCTGCCACATCATCAATATGCATAGGGGCTTTTTCTGCCACCTGTCAGCTTCTCTATCAATACAACACACAATATCAATTTTTGTCTTCAGAATAGGTTACGTTATTATTCTGAACCTATAAATAAATAATTGGGCTGATAAATTAATTTGGCCCAGTCAAAGTGCCTTTTCAAAAACCCTAATGTCTCTATTGACGATCCTCCTCCTGAGATTTACTAATTGATAACAGTTTCGGTTCATCCACTCTCTATTATAAAGACAAAAAAGAGCGTTTTTCTCCCATACGATCTCTAAAATTTGTTACGATAATGATAGGTGGTTTGTGAAGCGATGCATTCAACGTCGACCTGGAGGCGAAGGATCGGAGTCAGGTGGTCGCAGCTGCTGGGAAAAGCCTATAATCGTACTTCATTTGTTTACTACATCTACAATTCATGACATCATTTTCAATGCTGATCAGAAGAGGCAAGAAATATTACTTTGATACGAAGATTACACGAGAGATTATATTAGCCCTCAGCCTGCGCAGCAGCATCAGCGAGTACAACCACATCTGCAGCAGAAGCGAGTTCAACCACCCAAGGATGAAACTCCATGGCCCCAATTCAGTTCAGAAGAGGCTGGGAGAAGAGCAAGGAGCCAATTTTTCACAGTGAATCTGAAAGAAGCGGTCTACGGGAAAGAGGTGGTGAAAAGGTGGAGAGTTGATAAAAAGGAAAAGGGTATCTGCGAAAGGCTTTCAGCTTTGCGTTCTACTGCTCATGATGCCTTGCTACTAATCTTAGGGTAAATTTTATGTCTTTTGGTTCTCTGATGGTTGTATTAAAAACTTTATGCAAGTAGTATTAGGAGTAGTGAATAAAAAGGAAGCAATATCACTAATACTAATTCATGACATTGATCTGGTGGCATGAAGTTTATGCTTGCATGATTCCAAGTAGTATGAGGTTTTGGGTCTCTCATTGTTAACTTGGTCTTTAACCAAAGGAAAGATAGCTAACGTTTTTTTATTATGTTTGGATTTGCATGAAAATAGATGTTCTAGAGTTTCTAAGTTTTCTCTGTCTCTCTCACTTTGTTTTGTACAGTAACTAATAAACAATGATAAACAGTAATGAGTTTCTTTTTTTTTTTTTGAAAAATCAATATGAGTATCTAGATCTTATTCAAGGAAAAGATCACCAAAGAGAATTAGTAATTTTTTCATTAAATTTGCTACAAAATAGTGATTATTTAGATTATTTCAGGGTGGATACTATTTTCCCTAACCTTCCACTAACTTGACCAATTTTATGCGTTTCGGCTAGAGTTACAATTTTTCGTATACGGAGATGGCTCGAGGAGTGGCTGTGAAGTCGAGTGAGTGGTGTTTGTAATTGATTGCTTTAAACCAGTTGATGTGATGATATCATGGATATCTCCACGCTTATGAAGTTTCTTCAGGAACAAAACAAATTCAGCGGCAAACCCGCAGCACTTGGTGACTCCGTTACCATTACGCGAGACAAAGGAAAGATCACCTTTACTTACTGTCGCTTCCAACTTCTCAAAACGGTACATCACGTTCGATTTTACTGAGTACCTCTACTTTGATTTCGATTTTGCTGAGTTATATGATCAGAAAGTATTTGAGGAAGTACAATCTGCGTGTTTGGCTTTGCTTGATTGCGTCGAACAAAGACATGAACATGTACGACCTAAGATACTTAAACATGTAGGCGCTAAGATTTTTAAACCTATATAATCAGTTTTCTTTTTTAGTTTTCTTGCAGTGCTCGAATAGGTGCTTAACATTCTTCCTCTATTGAAAGTAGGGGTGGTTCAGAAGTAAGACAGTTCGGTAAATCATAAATACAGTACATATGTTAATTGTACATGTCCTCATCACAATATGTGATTTATGGTATAAATGGAATTATATTTGTTTCGTTCCTACACTTTGGAATGCTATCTGCTGCTTGCGATCATTAGTGTTTGGGATCTTATTAGATGATAATCTCAGCCTCTCATAAATCTTTTTAATGCACATGTCATTAACTATATTCATCGAATAAAGCATAAAGCGTATAAGGAGCATAGAACATTGGTTTCTGTTTGGCGAGGAATCTTATGAGCTGTTTTAAAACATGCTGGCTCTGGGTCAATGCCCTCTTTGCAGAAATACAATTTGCTCTTACGTTGTTGCATAAATGGTCTGCCAAAATTTACATTAGTTTCTGTGGCCAGCTAATGGCAAACATGAATCATTGAGTACACATGTTTCTCCCCAAGATGCCATTTTCTGGTCTTGATGGCCAGACTGTGGGCAATCATGTGACCAACTTCTTAAACTCATGCACATCGAAGACAAAGAGAGCAAGCAAGAATTGGTGGACGCATTGGTGGACCCGGTCGTTGACTTCTACACGTCAGGGCTAGATAAAGAAGAGCTCGGATCTGTTTGGGAACTTTCAGGCTGTTAAGTTTGATGTGGTTAGTCTCTGGTTGCTTCAGTCTTGTATTGAGAGCATGCATTTGCTGTGAGTTTTATTTGTTTCACATTTTAGACTTTTTTTATTCTTATCTTTAGCTGATTGAATAAATAGATCATATATGAGGGGTGTCTATCACTTATGTCCTCTGTTCTTACAAAATGTTGTAATTTTTGACACTGATTAATAAAACTTCTTTTAGACAGAAAAATAAATCGTATAAAGATATCATACAACATTAGTTTCTGAACTGAGAAGAATATATGATAGAGGATTTCCATCGCAAATACTCACTGGAAGTTAAACTTTTTTTTGAATGAAGAAGTTAAACTTAACACAAAATTGCTTTTCCCGTTCTTATTTATAATGATCTAACTCTCGATTTGGCTGAATTATTTGTCCTACATCCTATATGTGATTAAGTTGTATGCTGCAAGTTGACTTTCCATGACTGCTTTTTTGTACAGTTCTTATATCTTTATGGACATAGATACTATTCATTTTGACCATATAGATTGTAATCACGATGTGAGAAAGAACACAAAATCTGCAATTTTCGTCATGGCTCCACTAAATATGTGATATCATATCAAAATTTTATAATGTCTGGAGTCAGTAACAACAATTGTCTACTCCATTACCTTAAGAACACATGTAGCTTAGGTTCTACCCACCGTGCTTCTTCTCTTTCCATGTCCACATATTGGATGCTTGATGCTAAATCTCTAAATATCTATCATAAACTGTCACAAACACAAGCGCGGGTAAAAACAAAACTTAAATGATTTTTATATCTTAAACTTATAATTAAAAACGTAAAGATATCCAATAGAAATTATTAGCAGATTTATGTTTGCCACAAATAAAAAATATATTAACACGCCTCTACGATTACAATTGGTTTATATCCCCTTACTCCAACATATATATTTTGTAGTGTGCACATTCACATTATACATTATAAAAAAAAAGAGGTTAACTTCAAACTAAATATGTGTACAACATGAAAAGATCTTTTAACTTTAATGAACCAATCGCATCTCAGTACGTGTAGTTAAACTTAGTAAAGAACTCAAACTTTAATAAGAATTTGCTCTCTTATTAATAACTCAATGCTTTAGAAAATCCTCTCAAAACTAAAGCCTCTCAATCACAATAGGATTCCACACTTTGACATCTCTATTTATATAACTCTAAGTCCTAATCCTTCTAAACATAGGATATTTAGATAACTCCTAAATATCTAGGACTTATAGATAATCTCTATTTCAAGCTTATCCAACAATCTCCCCCTTAAGCTTGAAACTGTCTTTTGACAAATCTCTAACTCCAATCATCTCTCTCATTTCTTTATACTTCAGCTTTCCCAATGCCTTGGTTAATATATCAGCTCTCTGTCTTGTTCCAGCTATGTGATGCACCTCGATCAACCCATTATCAACACATTCTCGTATAAAGTGATAGCGACGATGAATGTGTTTACTGCGGCCATGAAACACCGGGTTTTTGGTCAGTGCTAAGGCTGACTTGTTGTCAATCATGATTGGTACCTTCACGTCCTTCGTCTCAGTTATCTCTTCCAAAAGATCCTTAAGCCAAATAGCTTGCTTAGCTGCATCAGTAGCAGCCATGAACTCTGCCTCACACGAAGATAATGCCACTGTCTCTTGTTTATGTGAGCTCCATGTGATAGGACTTTCAGCGTAGTAGAACACATGTCCACTTGTGCTCCTTCCGTCGTCTTCATCAACGTTATGTGAGGCATCACTGTACCCTACTACTTCTTCATGACTTGCTCTTTTGAAGTGTAGACCATAGACCAAAGTTCCTTGTAGATAACGTAGTACAACCTTTAACGCAGCTTCATGAGAGACCTTTGGAGATTGCATATATCTGCTAAGGATATCCACGACATAGGATAGGTCTGGTCGCGTGTGAAACAAGTATCTGAGACAACCTATGTTCCGTCTATATTCTTTCTCATTCACTCCCTTTTCCTCAATAGATTTCGACAAGCTTAGGCTGGGATCCATCGGAACATGCACCATGTTGCAGTATTTCATTCCAGCCTCAGATAGTATCTTCATAGAATATCTTTCTTGTTTTAATGTAATCCCATCTAGTCTTTGGTCAACATCGATCCCAAGGTAGTAAGTGAGCTTGCCAAGATCACTCATCTCAAAACTCTCTGCCATCCCTCGTTTGAAATCTTTTATCTGGTCTAGACTTGTGCCTGTTATTAACAAGTCATCCAAATAAACTGCTACTAGTAGGACGTGTTCTCCTTCCAACTTCCGGTAGAGTGCAGGTTCTTTATCACATTTTATGAATTCCAAGCTTCCAAGTACTTTATTAAGCTTCTCGTTCCAAGCTCGTGGAGCTTGTCGTAAGCCATAGAGTGCTTTTCGCAGCTTATATACCTTGCCTTCTTGTCCCTTGATCTCATAACCTTGTGGTTGACTAACAAACACTTCCTCCTTCAAGTCTCCGTGGAGGAAAGCCGTTTTCACGTCTAGATGGTGAATTTGCCAGCCCCTTGATGCCGCCATTGCTATAAAAAATCTCACTGTTTCAATACGCGCCACTGGAGCAAAGACCTCATCAAAATCAATCCCATGCCTTTGAATGTAACCTTTTGCTACAAGTCTAGCCTTGAACTTGTTGATGCTACCATCTGCGTTTCGCTTAACCTTGAATACCCATTTCAAACCAATAGCTTTAGCACCGTTAGGAAGGTCAACAAGATCCCAAGTGTTGTTTTTAACGATGGAAGCAATTTCATCATCACACGCATCACACCAAACCTTCTTACCTTTTGCTTCCTCGTAGTCCCATGGCTCATCATTCATACTTAGAAGGAGACCTTCACCATCAAGCTCTGCTAAAAGTATGTAATCATCTAGGTATCCAGGTAGTTTCTTCTCTCTTGTTGATCTTCTTAACATAACCTCTTCAGGAACATCTATATCCTCTGTTTCTTGTTCCAGTGGAGTTGGCAGAACTTCATCTCCATGTACGACAAGTTCATTGTTGTGATCAGCTCCTGTGGGTTCTTCGGTATCATTGCCACTTATTCCTCTGTTTCCATGTGTTCCAACAATGATGCTAAAAGTTCCTCCACTGCCTTGAGAGTCATCTCTCCAATTCCATCTTTTATTCTCATCAAAGATAACATCTTTGTTCACAACTATCCTTCGGTTTAGAGGGTTGTATAACCTATAAGCTTTTGTTCCTGACTCCGTACCGAGATGTACTAACATCAGTGACCTATCCTCCAGTTTCTTAAGATGTGGAGTATCAATCTTGGCGTAGCAGATGCACCCAAACACACGAATGTGTGCTACACTAGGTTTCCTCAATTTTAACGCCTCATATGGTGTTTTATCTTCTAGCACTCTTGTCCCGACTCTGTTAATGATGTAAGTAGAGTGTCTTACAGCCTCACCCCAAAAATAATTTGGACACCCCATACCTTTTAGAATGCTCCTTACCATTCCCATTAAAGTCCTATTGCGTCGCTCAACTACTCCGTTCTGTTGTGGTGAATAAGGAGCTGTTAAATGCCTGATGATGCCGTTGCTTTCACAAAATCTTTGAAACTCGTTAGAAACAAACTCTCCCCCTCGGTCTGTTCTAAATACCTTGATAGTAGTTCCTATTTCCTTTTCAACCATTGTCTTAAAGTGTTTGAACTTCTCATAAGCTTCTCCTTTCTCTTTGAGTAGGATAGTCCACATGTACCGCGTGCAATCATCGATGAGAACAAAGATGTATCTCTTGCCTGATGGTGTTTGTGGTGTAATAGGACCACATAGGTCACCATGTATTAGATCAAGTGCCTTCTCTGCTCTGAAAGTAGTTGCTTGCGGGAAAGAGTGTCTAGCTTGCTTACCAAGCAAACATGAGGCACATGTGTCTCTTTCGATCTCAATGTTTGGTATCCCTCTAACCAATTCTTTCTTGATCATTTTCTTCATTGAGTCCTTTCCTATGTGTCTTAACCGAGCATGCCATCTCTTTGAGTCACTTAGAATGACAGGCGTGGTCGCTACAGATCACGCAAAACCCTGTAGCGACCAAGGCTGGTCGCTACGGGCGTTCAACTTTTCGAAATCTTTGCCAAGCTCTCTCCTTCACCTGATCAACTTTCATCCTGAAAGAACTCACCCAGATGCATCAAATAGTCCAAAAGAAATGTAAACTAAATAAAACAAAACATATGTACAAGGATAAACATGGGACTTCCTCCCAAGTGAGCTTGTTTAAAGTCGCTAGCTTGATTTTCTCACGGTCAGTTAGGCAAGGTTTGGATCAGAGAGTGGAATCGAAGTTCCCTCCTCCTCATCTAAGGTCCCCAAGTAGAGCTTAACTCTTTGTCCGTTGACAGTGAAATCACGTCCATCCTTGCTCCATAAAACGATTGCTCCATAAGGTCTCACTTCTTTAATCTTGAAAGTTCCTGACCATCTGGACTTAAGCTTTCCAGGGAACAACTTTAATCGGGAATTGTAGAGCAGCACCTGGTCCCCAGCTTTGAACTCTCTCTTAAGGATTTTCTTGTCATGGACAGCTTTAGTCTTTTCCTTGTAGATTGCTGAGCTTTCATAAGCATCAAGACGTAGCTCATCAAGTTCACTTAGCTGAATCAACCTCTTCTCTTGGGCTGTCTTGATGTCAAAGTTGAGAAGTTTGACTGCCCACAAGGCTTTGTACTCAAGCTCCACTGGAAGATGACAATCCTTTCCATAGACCAAGTTGAAAGGTGTAGTCCCTATAGGAGTTTTGTAGGCTGTCCTATACGCCCATAGTGCATCGTCAAGCTTATTGGACCAATCTTTCCTTGTTGTCCCCACAGTCTTTTCCAAAATTGACTTGATTTCTCTATTGAAAATTTCCACTTGTCCACTGGTTTGAGGATGGTATGGAGTTGCCACCTTGTGTTTAACACCATTCTTCTTGAGAAGACTCTCGAACAACTTGTTGATGAAGTGAGATCCTCCGTCACTGATCACAACTCTAGGCACTCCAAACCTTGGGAAAATAATGCTCTTGAACATCTTCAGGACCACCTTAGCATCATTGGTTGGACTTGCGATAGCTTCTACCCATTTAGACACATAGTCAACAGCTACTAGGATGTAAGAGTTTCCAAAGGAAGATGGAAATGGTCCCATGAAATCTATGCCCCATACATCAAATACTTCAACTTCTAAGATAGGGTTCTGAGGCATCTCATTTCTTTTGGTGATATTCCCTTTTCTCTGGCATGCATCACACCTTGAGACAAAGTTCTGTGTGTCCTTGAACATGTGTGGCCACCAAAACCTCGCTTGTAGAACCTTAGCAACTGTCTTGAAGGTGGCAAAGTGACCTCCATAGGATGATCCATGAAAATGTTCAAGGATTTCTTCAACCTCTCCTTCAGATATTACTCTTCTATAAAGCTGATCTCTACATAGTATATAGAGGTATGGTTCATCCCAGTAGTATCTCTTCACATCCTTGTAGAACTTTTTCTTAGCATATCCTTCTAGTCCCAAAGGTTCTTTTCCACAAGCCAAGTAGTTCACTAAATCAGCGTACCATGGTTCTTTCTCTTCAATTGCTTTGATTTCCTCAAGTTTCTTCCCAGTCTCACAAAGCTTCATAACCGCCTTTATAGCCATAATCTGCTCCTCTGGAAGGTTTTCATCAATAGGAATACCACAATCAACTTTCATTCTAGACAAATGGTCAGCAACTCCATTCTCAACTCCAGGTTTGTCTTTGATATCAAGATCAAACTCTTGTAACAACAAAATCCACCTCAACAGTCTTGGCTTAGCATCTTTCTTCGCCAACAGGTGTCTTAGCGCAGCATGATCGGTGTAGACTATCACCTTGGAGCCCACCAGATAGCTTCTGAATTTTTCGAAAGCAAACACTATTGCAAGAAGCTCTTTTTCTGTGGTAGCATATTTCATTTGAGCATCTTCAAGTGTCCTGCTGGCATAATAGATGACATGAGTCTTCTTGTCTTTCCTCTGCCCCAGGACTGCTCCAACAACATAATCACTAGCATCACACATAATCTCAAAAGGGAGTTCCCAATCTGGTGGTTGAACTATGGAGGCACTGATAATTTCGTTCTTTAGCTTCTTGAAAGCCCCAAGGTATTCCTCATCGAAGTCAAAGACAGCTTCTTTGCATAGCAGTTTGGTTAGCGGTCTAGCTATCTTAGAGAAATCCTTGATGAACCTCCTATATAACCCGGCATGGCCTAGAAAGCTTCTGATGTCTTTCACCGATCTAGGTGGAGCTAAACCAACCATCACGTCAATCTTTGCTTTATCCACTTCGATTCCATTTTCTGAGATTTTTTGTCCCATGACGATCCCCTCTGTCACCATGAAGTGACATTTTTCCCAATTTAGCACAAGGTTCGTCTCTTCACATCTTCTCAACACCTTGCATAAATTAGACAAACACACGGCAAAAGAAGATCCATACACAGAGAAATCATCCATAAAGACCTCCACCACATCCTCAATAAGATCAGAGAATATAGACATCATTGCTCTTTGAAAAGTTGCTGGTGCATTACATAGCCCAAATGGCATCCTGCGATAGGCAAAGGTACCATAGGGGCATGTGAAAGTTGTCTTTTCCTGATCATTGGGATGTATGGGTATTTGAAAGAAGCCTGAGTATCCATCAAGAAAACAATAGTATGGGTGGTTTGCAAGTCTCTCAAGCATTTGATCAATGAATGGCAAAGGAAAATGATCCTTTCTAGATGCATCATTAAGTTTTCGGTAGTCAATGCACATTCTATGACCAGTTATAGTTCTTGTGGGTATCAATTTATCCTTATCATTTTTTATGACAATGATACCACCCTTCTTGGGAACTACATGCACAGGAGATACCTAAGTACAATCGGAAATAGGGTAAATGACTCCAGCATCCAAGAGTTTAAGAATCTCTTTGTTTACAACATCTTTCAAGTTGGGATTCAACCTTCTTTGATGCTCTATAGAAGTCATTGATTCATACTCTAGATGTATCCTATGCATGCACAAAGAGGGTGATATCCCTTTGATATCTTCAAGTGAGTAGCCAATTGCTTTTCTATACTTTTTAAGCTCAATTAAAAGTTTAGACAATTCATTTTCGTTTAGGTGGCTACTCACAATGACAGGATAGGTGTTATTAGAACCAAGAAATGCGTACCTTACACCGGTGGGGAGGGGTTTAAGCTCCAATTTGGGTGCCTTAAGCTCGCTCCAATCATCTTGTGGAGGGTCTTCTTGTAAGGCAGTTGAGGAAACATGGTAGACAGCCTTAGATAGCTCTTGGAAATTGTCTTCCCCATTCAATCTATTGTGGGAATCCAACATTCTCATGTACTCTTTGCTCTCCTTTTCCTCAATCATTTGGACGTCTCTATCCACTGTTAAGGCATGTTGAAGAGAGTCTTCAAGTGCCATCTTTTCCGGGAACTCATCATCTAAAGTGTCCATAGCTTCAATGTAGAAAGCTTGCCCTTGAATGGTAGTTTTCTTCATCATCTCCTTAACATCAAAGTGAAGGATGTTTCCCTCTCCAAGATGAAGATCAATCTTACCATCTTTGACATTAACAATAGCTCCAGCAGTAGCTAAGAATGGTCTTCCCAAAATCAACGGGTCCTTAGGCTCTTCATCCATCTCAAGCACAACAAAGTCGGTTGGTACCTCGCAGTTTCCGACCATCACCGGTAGATCTTCTAGAATGCCAATAGGGAGCTTAACAGAGTGATTGGCCAGCACTAGGGAGATCCTACACTTCTTGTAATGTGTAAAGCCAAGATTCTTCTCAATAGACAAAGGCATGAGGCTGACACTTGCTCCCAAATCACATAGACATCTTTCAAACGCAAGAGGTCCAATTGCACAAGGAAGAGTGAAACTTCATGGATCTTCCAGCTTCTTTGGAGTCAACCTTTGAATAATGGCATTGCACTCATGAGTAAGAACCATCATACCTTCCATCTCCTTCTTCTTCTGAGTTACAACATCCTTCAAGAACTTGCTGTATTGAGGGATCAACATTAAGGCATCAATAATGGACATGGTAATCTGAACCTCAGTCATTTGCTTCTCAAACATGGTCTTGTATTTCTCCAAAAGTTGTTTCTTGAATCTTCTTGGAAATGGAAGTTTTGGCTCATAAGGAGGGGGAATGAACTTAGACTGTGTTGGGGAAGAGGTAGCGTTATCTTTGTTCGTTGCTTTCTTTTCTTCCTCAACTTTTCCTTTGCCTTTGGCCTCAACAATCTTTTCCATGATATCCTCATTGGTTTTCTCATCCACAATTACAACCTCATCTTCTAGATTGATGGCTACCTCCCCACCTTGCTTCTCATCATCCTTGAGGAGAACTCGTGAAGGTAACTCTCTGCCACTTCGTAAAGTGATTGAGTGCATTGTCTCCTTAGGATTCTGCTCAGATTTTCCAGGTAAGGAACCAGTGAGTCTCTTAGAGTTGGAGCTCATAGTGGCGAATTGATTCTCCAAAGCTTTGAATTCGTTGTTGAGCTCAGTGTAACTCCCATCAATCTTTGTGTGTACGTTTTTGAACTCATCTCCAATAGCTTTCTCATTCCGTGCTTGAGATTCTAGAAGCTGCTTAAACATAGATTCCACACTTGTATCTCTAGGTTGAGGTTGGTGAGAACTTCCTTGTCCTTGAGTAGACTGATTACCTTTGGGTGGGAAGCCTGGAGGATAGGGTTGTTTGGGTGGGTAGGCATTTTGCTGGTAGTTGTTTGGGTATTGGAGCTTGTTTGGGAAAGGGTTTGGGTAGGGGAAGTTGGGTTCTTTCCTGTACCACTGTCCGTTAGCACTGACAAAGCAAAGCTCTTGTTGTCCTTCCAAACCATCAACTTCATTAACCTCAAGAGCATCTTCTGGTCCTTTCTTTCCAACAAAGTTGACCTTTTCCTGTTTAGCTCTATCCAGCAGAAACATGTCAAGTTTATCCTGCAGAGACTTCAGTTCTTTCTTTGTGTTGGAGTCTTCGCCTCTCCACCTCTGTTTTGCCTGCACTGAGTCACTTTGTGCCATGTTCTCAACGAGTTCCATGCCATCGTGAGCTGTTCGACCCAAGAAGAAGCCATTACTTGCAGTATCTAGCATGCTTCGATACTTAGGTAGAACTCCTCTGTAGAAAGTGCTCAGGATACTCTCATCATTGAAGCCATGGTGAGGACACTGTGTTAAGTAGCTCTTGAATCTTTCCCACGCTTCAGCAAAACTCTCAAGGTTCTTTTGTTGGAACCCAAAAATCTCATTTCTCAACTTAGCAATTCTGGATGTAGAGAAGAACTTGTTAAGGAAAACACGCTTGCACTCTTCCCAAGTTTCAATGGATCCCCGAGGCAGACTATTTTCCCATAAGTGGGCTTTATCTCCCAAAGAGAAGGGAAATAATCGCAGTTTGAAAGCATCCTCTGAAATTCCATTGATCTTTGTTGTGCCATATAACTTGTCAAAGTTATCCAGGTGGTCTAGTGGATCCTCCAAAGCGAGACCATGGTACTTGTTAGCTTGAATCATGTTGATCAAACTTGACTTGATCTCAAAGTTTTTGTTCTCCACAGCAGGTGCTCTGATACCAGCTCTGTTCCCATGGATGTTGGGCTGGTCATATGTCCCGATTGCCCGAGCTTGGCGTGGGGGATGCTGTTGACCAAGGTTTGCAGGTCCTTGGCCCTGTGCATCTGGAGGTGGTGGGCCATTGTTGTTGACTCCATTGACACCTGCCTGGTGAGGGTTATTGTTGTTTACGTCCATGTCAAACTCCAACCGATCGAAAGGAATCAGTTGTTCTTCTCTTCTCTTTCTTGCTAGCTCTCTCTCTAAGCCCCTGATGTTATCTACTCGTGGAACAAGGTCTGTTGGTCCTCTGCTCCGCAAGTTCATACACCTGTGATTCACGGAGAAAGGAAGAAAGTGTGTCAGTAAACAAATAAAAGTAAATAAGACTTAGTCTCAAGTTATGACTAAATCTCACTGTCACAATCAACTTAGAACTGGCAACGGCGCCAAAATTGATAAAAGATTTTACTCTTTCCTAATCAAAGTAGTATAGATGAGTGTCAATCCAATCCTAAGTGAACATGATGCAATGAGAATGCAAGTATAAACTTAATCTAAGTGCAACCAATTCGATAAGGGGTGAAGTAACCAAATAACATAAATGCGAAACTAGGATTATAAATGAATGGGAGAAACGAGAACCCATGGGCAGGGGCTTCGAATTTGGGTGATTCGGACTTAAGATAAACGGTTAACGCTATAGACAACTTAGTTCTACTAGTCTAGACGTATCTTTAGACCAATTCTTTATCAAGATAGAAGTTCATTTGCTTTCAATCATTAGACATCAAATGTCTTTGGTCTAATTAAATCAAGCAATCATTAAGAGCAGGTCTATTGACTATCTAAACTTTTCTAACATCAATTGTCATTGGTTAAGCCAGTAAAGAGAGTTATCACTTGGTTCAGACATTTCGTCGAACACCTTTCGGGTACAAATTGCCTATTGATCTAGATTAAAGTGATCAAGTCTAATCTAGCATTAGAAACTAGCAATAATCATAGAACATGAATAATCAAACATTAAACCTTCTAACCTATTACCTAATCACTCTAGATCACCCTAACCCATGGATCCTACAAATGACTACTCACTAGCAAACATGATGAACTCAAAAACAGATAATGAATCAGAGTAAATCATTGACAATGAACAAGAATAAAATGATGAATCAATATAAGATAAAAAGGATTCAAGATTCAAATTCTTCTTCACCAAGAGTAGTCTAGTCTCAGATAAAAACCAGAATGAAATAAAAACTAGGTTTTTAGAGTATTTATATCTGTTTGAAAACAAATCGGGTCAACCCAACAAGCCTGGTTTGACCCGCAACAATTTCAGCTTTCGCGACTGTAGCGACCAGGGCTGGTCGCTATGCCTGGTCGCTATGGTCCCCGGGTTTCTTTTGTGGGTCTGTAGCGACCAGGGCTGGTCGCTACGCCTGGTCGCTATGGCATCCGCAACTCCGTGTGGGTCTGTAGCGACCAAGGCTGGTCGTAACGCCTGGTCGCTATGGTTCCCGCAACTCCTTGTGGGTCTGTAGCGACCAAGGCTGGTCGCTATGCCTGGTCGCTACAACCCCTTTTGCTCCAAACTCCACTTCTTTGGCCTCCATTGCCTCCAAACTCATCAATGAACATCTCCTATACCTGACATAGACAAATGTAATGGAATGCAACTTAAATATGCTTATACGATATCCTATATGCCTGGAATGCACTTAAAAAGATGACCAAAACTATGCAAATATGACCGATATCATTTTGCATTGAGAAAAATATTTTATGTTAGAAATAATAATTTCAGGTCGATTCCAAATTTAAAGAGATTATTTGGAGGGAATGTCTAGACACGTAATTAAAAATAAGATAATGTGGCTATGCAATATGGTACGATACAAAGTATTCAATTATTCTAGATGAATGGTCTGTTCATAAAGCCTAAAGCTGTCAAACTGTGTCTCCAACTGTGTCTCCGTTAGAAGAGCCTAGGAGTAGGTTGATAAATTGCAGAGAAATTAGGAGTTTGATTGGCCAACACTAAAGTAAATAGATATAATTAAAGTGGATTAATTTGGAGTAAAAGGTATAGAGTAAATGAAATGTATAATAAATAAAACCAAGCGTAATTTGACATTTCCACTTCAAAAAGAGAGAGAGAAAAATGAGGAGTTTTACTTCCATTCTTAATCGATAATTTATTTTATTTTACTCAAAAATAGAATAAGAAATTAATACTGTGTAAAAATAAAAATATTAATTTATTTATAAAATAATATTTTATTTTTTGTTCATCGTTCTATTCCTCATTTTATTTTAGAGTAAATTATAAAGTGAGAATGAAAATCCTTAAATAAAATAAAGAATAAATTAATAATTAAAATTTTGTCCACCTGACTGGTAAGTTTATGGGATGAAACGAGAGTAATACATTTATAGGGAGAGCATTATCGGTATTTACAACTTAGAGCTTCTCCATTTCTATTACATAATTTACTTTATTTTATTTAAAATTGAGTGATAAATTGAATAATAAGTAAAAAATAAAAGCATTATTTTATTTATAAAATATTTTTTTTTCATTACTCCATTTTTCATTCCATTTTGAAATAAATTATGGAGTGGGAATGAAGATGCCATTACATCCATATCTTGGATCTTATAACCATTAGAATATTAAAAATTATTCAAAGACTATAAGAAGTCATTTACTATGATATTTTCTATATATATATTAATTGCCTTTGGAGAATTTACCAAATATAACTCAAAACTTGATTTTAAATATAAAAGTATACCCAAACATCAATCAAATGCAAAATTAACCCAAAAACCTTCTGAAGTTATAACCATCCCCTTATGACCAAACAAAAACGAGAATTTATTTTACGAATATAACCTTGGAAAGTCTTCTGAGTTTGTGTAAGTCGTCTAGATGACTTCCTGGATAAAAATTAAAATCATGTAATTATAAACATTTGTAAATGATATAAATTAAGATATAGTAAAATTGAATTATTTTCAACATAGATGAGTGAATGTAGTGAGTCATGGTATTCTTTGGTTTAGAGTTTGGTAACATATGTTGTAGTATTATTTGTATTCTTAGGGTTAATTTTTAGAAACTTAATATTTTTATTCAAAAATTAATTTTTTACCTATATGTATTTCATTATGTGTATATTAAACACTTTTTAGTTAAATTTAATTATAATAAAGTGTTTTGTTAGTTAATTAACTTTAAAGTTTATATTAAGGGTCTGGAGGATTTCGAGGAAGTCGTCGAATGAATAATATTTATATAAGACGACTTCTCGGAAAGTCTTCTGGGCGAATAGTAAATTTAAGGCCGAAAAGACTTTCAAGTAAGTCTTTTAGAAGACTTAATTGAAAGTCTTCTGAATCGAAAGTATTTAACTTTATTGGAATTTGCGTCTCCTTATATAAAGAAAATTTACACATTCTCTATTCCTCTCAAATGGCTACGAAAAAAATGTAATATTTCTCATTCTAAAACTCTCCAACCTCTCTCTAATATTTTTGACTTAAAAACACTAAATTTTATATCAATTTCTCATTTTTATCTCATGACTTTTTCACTAATTTATTTTGTTTTTGCAGGTTTTGCACTACATGGTTCTCATCATCCACTCCTTTAAAGGTAGATTTATAAATAATATTTTTTCATTTGGTAACCCCTTGTTGCTTAAAGATCTTATCTTTTGAAAACTCTTTTTGTTGTTTTAAGCTCTTACCTAATTTTTGAAGTTTTCTATGTTTTGAAGCCAGTTGAATGCTTTTGGATGTTCATGTTTTTCAGATCTGACACAGACTTGGAAGACTTCTAGGGAAGTCTTCTCAGAAGTGCTCTAACAATTAATGCACTGGAAGACTTTCTGGAAGTCGTATAGAAGACTTTATGAAAGACGTCTAGAAGACTTTCTGCAAGTCGTCTAGAAGACTTCCAGAAAGTCTTCTAGACGACTTCCATAAAGTCTTCTAGCGAAATTTTTACTCCCATATCTCCTTTTCCGTAAAAGATCTGAGCATTTAGGTAAATCTCCATGGCAGAGTTTTGGTAAGTCTCTGGTTGCTTAAAGTTCTTACCTTTTTCCCAAACTAAAGCTTTATATTAATTTATCATTTTTATCTCAATGTCTTTCTCACTAATTCATCTTGTTTTGAAGGTTTTTTATTACATGGTTCTCATCTTATACTACTTTAAAGGTAGATCTATTTTTTGAATATGTCTTTTTGTGTGTTCTTTAAAGATATACATATCTCATATTCCACTCATTTTCTTTGTTTTGATGTCGTTTGAACGTTTTTGGATTTGCAGGATTTTCAGATTTGAGTCAGACTTTGGAAAATTTCTGGGAAGTCTTCTCGAAAGTCTTCTAGACGACTTCGTGGAAGTGTTCTAAAATATAATGTGCTAGAAGACTTCCTGGAAGTCTTTTGCGAGAGTCTTCTCTCAAGTCAAGTGGAGTCTAAGCTTGTTTTTGTGGAGGAATGATCTATAATAATTTTGTTTATAGTAATTTTGTGATTTGTAGGTGTAGACTTTTAATTGTGATTTTTTTTTTGTAAATTTAAAGAGATATTAATAAAATCAATTTTGTAAATGTATTCATGTATACAATGTTATCTTGCAAAAAGTACATGACATTAATGAAGTTGTTGATACAACTTTAATAGCAAAACAAAATAATACAAAAATAGTCAAATTTACTACATCTAAAGAAGAAAAGTTCCCAAGAAATCTTAGCCAAATTCACAACATATCAAATATTACATAAGTTCAAACATATAACAGTTTCACTGGAAGACTTTTGGGAAGTCATCTGAAATACTTAAATTTAAAGCGGGAAATTGAAATACAAGTGGGAAATTAAAATTTAAGCGGGAAATTCAAATCTTAAATGAAAATTGAAATTTTAAATTTCATGAAAGTTAAAAAGTATATCTTATGATCTAAGAGGATACATTAAACCATATTACTTGATATTTTTGAAGTTACTTAACACTATTAAAATTAAAAAAATATATATCTTAAAGTTACTTAACAAGTTTATAAAAACTAACGTAAAAGATTTCCAATGAAGTCTTCCAACATACTTACACGGAAGTCTTCTGAGATTAGCTAGAAACATTAATAAATATGAATATTGGTTAACTCATAATTAAAACCAATTATGTTATGAATTTCATTCAGGAATCCAAATATCAACTAATATACAAGAATTAACAAGAAAATGTTAAAACGTCTTTATAGCTTTAGAGAAAATGAAACTTTATTAAACATTGACGTAGACGACTTCCAAGGAAAGCTTCCAGAAGACTTACATGGAAGCCGTCAATAAGATCATCTTTGCAATTGAAAATTTACAAAGGAAGACTTCTAGAGAGGTTTACTCTACAACAAACTTCTTTGGAAGTCTTATTTTATAAATATTACCCTACTTTTGTTTTAAAAAATCAAAAATACTAGAGAAGACCTCCTAGTAAGTCGTCTAGGATAAACAAGTTAGTTTTGCATATTGTGTTAGAAATTCTAACTTTTTCCAGATGACTTACAAGTAAATCGTCTAGCTGCAAAATAAAACTTAAATATTTAATATTAACTAGACGACTTAAATGGAAGTCGTCTCAGGTTACTCTTGCAATTAGAAAACAAAACATAAATATTTAATTTTAACTAGAGACCTATGTGTAAATTTCCGGCAAATGACTAACATGGAAGTCTTATGTAAAATCCAAGGTTTGACCAGAATATCGGAAAAAAATTGTGGAACTTCTGTGTAAGTTGTCTACCGGAAGACATACACATACATGTAGGCCGTCTGACTAAAATTAAATATTTAAGTTTTATTTTCAAATGCAAAAGTAATCTGAGAGGATTTACATATAAGTCGTCTATTAAATATTAAATATTTAAGTTTTGTTTTTCAGCCAAACAACTTACAAGTAAGTCGTCTGGAAAAAGTCAAATTTCTGACACAATTTGGTCAAATGCAAAACTAACTTGTTTACCCTAAACGACTTACCGAAAGATTTTCTATGGTATTTTTGAGATTTTTTTTTTAACAAAGAAAACTGAAAGACTTCAAGATAAGTCATCTCTAAAAATATATATAAAAGTCAATTGCAAAATAAACCTCTGTATTGACTAGACTACTTCCGTGTAAGTCTTCTATGTCCAAAAGACTTACACAGAAGTCTTCTAGGCGAACAGATTTGGAAAAAAATATTGATTTCATACCTTAAATTAGTGAGATAACTTCCTTATCACACATAACTTTTCTCCAAGCACACATAAGCTCAAAAGAAAGCGACCCACCAAGAATCGTAAGCTTGAATCAAAATCTTAAATTTTTTAGATGAATATAGAGAGAAAGTAATAGAGATTTAGTTTTTGAGCATAAGAAATGAGATAAGAGGATTGAAAACCTATTTTAGGTGCATTAAAAACTTCAAATTGGTTGTTCATGGTGGTTGGTGTATTGATGGCAATGACATTATTGTAAATACTTGATGAAGATGAGGATGATAGATTAAAATACTCATTTTTGAAAAGAAAAAAAAATGACATTTTCGTGAATAATCAGAACTTTTGGAGTGAATATGACAAATGAAATTCCAAAAAATCATGGGTTAATTTTGAAAAAACTAACAAATGAACATCGTGTGTTTAATTTTAAATTTTGAGTCATTTTTACAAAAAAAAAAAAACCTTGTACCTTCATGTATGTTATTATTTTTCCTTTTTTTCTAACATATTTGTTTCCTATACATTGTTTACTTCTAAATAAAAAAATAATTATTCAAATTTATAAATTACTCACTAAAATATAGATTTTTTTTCAGTTTACGACATGGTTAATCGTTGTATATTTTAAATAAAATTTGATATATTATGTTAGATTTAAAAACAAAGTTTCAAATCTACACTATATCATAAACTAGGTGTTTTGTACGTGAATGTAGACATAATAATTTTATAAATATCTATAAACAGATGTATTATCAATTCAAAAATCATTAAAATAAATTACTGTTCATGTGCTTAAAATATTTAACAATAAATCATTTCTTATAAATAATAACGTTTTTCATCACAAATAAATATTTTTATCGTGAAAAATAAATTAAAATACTCATGAGTTTGAAATATTTAGCAAAAAATTAATTATCAAATTATTTATACATGACTATAGTAAAATTATCATTATTGTGTAAAATAATTTTGAGAACACTCATGCCTACATAAATTATATAAAAGTATATAGGGATTTATTTTCTTTTAAATTTTAAAACTTTATGATGTAATAAGATTTTTTTTTTGGATAAAATTTAAATTTTTATAGGTAATGATAATTATCAAATTAATGAAATTTGTTTTTTAATTTTTGGTTAGTTATATATTAACAAATCTAGTTATCTATTCTATTAAAATAGAAGTCGTGTGACTCATTTCTTGTGTGATTTTTTCATTTGGACCATCATTAGAAAACTTTAAGAAAATGTATTTCATTAAAACTAATGATAAAATATTTGTAACTAATTTAATCATAATATCTTTTGATATCTTTTTATTTTAAATATAAATATATATTAAACTTATAACAAATTTTTGAAAAATATTTCAGCAATAATATATCATCTAAATAAACATAAAAATTTGCTAAAAGGTAATCTAACTTTGAAATCCAGATCAAAATTTAGTAGATATTAAATATAAAATAATTTTAAAATATAATTTTTCATATATATTTTAATTTATTTAGTAATCACATTCAAATCAAATAAAATAAAATATAAACTATAAAATTATTGTGTTTGTAATAGTTATATAAATATTTAAATATATGACTAACATTATAGTTATACTACAAAGTTATGGTTTATATATTATAATTTGATGTTATATATTATCTAATTTTATAATAATGTTTGAATTTATTATAATATTATTGGCTATGTGGGTTTTCTTTTTATATAGTTATAGTTATACTACAAAGTTATGGTTTATATATTATAATTTGATGTTATATATTATCTAATTTTATAATAATGTTTGAATTTATTATAATATTATTGGCTATGCGGGTTTTCTTTTTATACTCAAGTTATAGTTTATATAATAAAATTATCAATAACTTAATATAATTTTGTGTTATATATTATCTAACCTTATAATAATGTTTATGTGGCTTATACTATTATTAGTATAAATTTTTATTTTTGTAGCAAAAATTATTTTAAAAATTATAATATAACAATAATATTTTACATAAACTTTTCTTTTATTTTTAAATTTGAAATATATGAAAATTAAACTGCACATATATGATAGATAAGTAAAATTTTAGCATATATACAATAATATATT
This sequence comes from Moricandia moricandioides, assembly GCA_905132885.1. NCBI lineage: Eukaryota > Viridiplantae > Streptophyta > Magnoliopsida > Brassicales > Brassicaceae > Moricandia > Moricandia moricandioides. Next base: position 70,204 of record CAJHQQ010001377.1, read on the forward strand.
ATCTAAATAAATAGAAATATTTGCTAAACGGTAATCTAACTTTGCAATCCTAATCATAATTTACTATAAATTAAATATAAAATAGTTTAAGATATGACTTTTACGTATATATTATTTTATTTAATAATCATATGCAAATTCAATAAAATAAATATATAATAAAAATAGATTGAAACATTTGATATGAACATATAAACATAAAATATATATATTATCTAAATATACATTAAAATTTTTCTAAATGGTAATTTAACTTTGAAACCCAAATCAAAATTTAATATAATTTAATAATAATTTTCAAATATGATATTCATGGAGTATATGTTAACATGTATACTATAAAATTATTGTGTTTGTAATAATTATATAAATATTTAAATATATGACTAATGTTACTAATGATGTAAAATAAATATTTATGTATATAAAAATTAAAGAAAAACTCGCGCGGTTGCGCGGGTCAAATTCTAGTTTTCATTAAGAGTAGTAACGAATTTAACCGTTTTAACTTTTAACGTGAGAGTTCAGATGTGAAAGATAACCTCGTAAATAATAATATAGATAGATTTAAAACAATGTCATTTAAAGTTTATACTTATTTTTAAAAAATGAACTTGTGTGTTAGTTGGTATACAAGTTACATAACGTGCACTCTAAGTCACAACTTATTATTCTCACAAAACTACAATAGTGTTACAAATAATATATTTTCTAATTCTAAAAATTGAATTGGAGATTTTGGTTCCGATAAATTGTAAATTTGTGACTGATAAGTATATAATAGTGTAGAAAATATGGACTGAAGAGCTAACGTTCTTGATTAAGAGCATGGTTTATGGCCCAATTAATCATAAAATTTTGGTTTTGAATAAATAAATAAATACAGGTCATATTGCGTGAAGGAGATGTTGGTGGAGAATTGGCGTAACATGTACAATGAACAAAACGGTAAAGGCATTGAAGGCAAGAGTCTGTCTTTGAAGAAATAGTAGTAACAACAAAGGCAAGGTCCAGGAATGGTCGTGCAGTCCATCATCTCTGCCGTGCTTGGCGATTCAATGGCCCTTGTCGCTGGTCCTCATATCGCAACGATGATTCCCCTACCAAGGGGTATCTGGCTCTTTCTACTTTGTGTTTTAATCACTCTTGAATAGGTGATCATCAGATCAGTGAAAGACATATCAAAGTTCAAATATCCGATCAAGTTTCATGTCCATAAGAAATCGTTTGATATAAAACCCAAAAACAAGAAATGAAAAACACAAAGAAAAGATTACCAAAAAAAAAAAATCACAAAGAAAAACAAATAGATAAAGTCTATTTTATGTGATTTAAATAAGGTGAAGTGTTGACTCCTTTCGGATGTTATAATATGCAAGCGTGCGACCATCCTGGAGTTGTTTACCAGCAAACGTGATTCTCTGTAGGTTTGGTGGGATCCCTTCCTTGTCTTGAATCTTTGTCTTTACATTCTCAACAATGTCGAAGCTCTCAACTTTTAAGGTAATGGTTTTACCAGTGAGTGTTTTCACAAATATATGCATTCCAACTCGTAAATAATGGACTGACTCCTTCCAGAGGTTGTAATCCGCCAGGCTACAGTCATCCTCGAGCTGTTGACCTTCAAAGACCAACATCTGCTGGTGCGTTGGGATTCCCTCTTTATCTTGGATCCTGGCCTTGACGTTGTCAACTGTGTCTAAGCTTTTGACCTCATCAAGGGCTATGGTCTTGCCCCTATGAGTTCTTATGAAGATACGCATACTTTCACTCAGCCTGAGAACACAGTGGAGAGTTGAGTCTTCTTGGATATTGTAATCAGCCAAGGTACAGTCACCTTCCATCTGATATCCGCAAAGAGAAGCCTCTGCTGCTCGGTAGCAAATCTTTCCTTATGTTGTATCACTCTCTTGACGTGGTCAATGGTGCTTGAGCTTTGGACAACAAGGGTTATGGTCTTGCGTCTAAGGAACTTAACAAAGATTTGCATAAATCCTCCCAACCTAAGAACCAAGTATAGAGTTGAATCTTTTTGGATATTGTAATCAGCCAAGGTACGGTGATCCTCCACCTCTTTTCCGGCAAAGACAAGCATCTGCTTGTTGCTAGGGATTCCTTCCTTAAATTGTATGCTTGCCTTAACGTCGCCAATGGTGTCTGATCTTCGGACGTGAAGAATCATGGTCTTGCCTTTAAGAGTCTTTGCATAGATTTGCATAAATCCTCTCAACCTAAGAACCAAGTGTAGAGTTGAATCTTTTTGGATATTGTAATGAGCTAAGGTAAGGTGATCCTCCATCTGAATTCCGACAAAGATAAGCCTCTGCTGGTCGGTAGGGACTCCTCCCTTATCTTGTATCATTGCCTTGACATTTTCAACGGTGTTTGAGCTTTCCACCTCAAGGGTTATGCTCTTGCCTGTAAGGGACTTGACAAAGATTTGCATCACCATCTGAAAACGTGTAAATCTAATTCTCGTTAGTACACACAAAAGTATCCTAATGAATTACTCAACAAGAAAATAACGAATTTAATGGCAGAAAACAAAGCAAAAGCATGATCCATATGATTCATGAAACAACATATCTCGGGAGAGTTTTGCAGAACTATCTGGGGTTTGTGTTGTGTTTGTAAGATAAAAAAAAAAGTTACTAACGAGGAGATAATCTTTTTATATAGTGACTTTTAATTTTTGAGCATCCTTATCAACAGTTAATAAAACATAAATATTAGTTAAATACTATTTAGAATTAATTTTTAAATAAACTGTGAATTATTTTATATGGATGTCATTATCTTCTTTGATCAAAAAGGATTTTTTTGATATATAATAGATGGAAAATCTGTTATTGCGCGTTGCATACTCTTTTATTAATAAGAGTAATAAAATTCTTGTTTCTGACAATATCTAATCTTAAAAAATTCAAAGGCGGAAGATAAATCTCATAAAAGTTACTCTTTATCGAAGATGAACCTTATTCTATTTTATTCTTTGTGGATGTTATGAAACGCATTTAAACCTGATATTTCGGTAATTCATGAGTTAATGTCTGCAATTCCACAATGCAAACAATATTCAAATCGAGAATGCGCCCAACATTAAACGTCCAAACTGTACGTAACAAAATTGATCCAAGAACAATATTTAAATTATATTGCCATAACCTTTTCAGACCTCTAGCTTATGCACGCTCCATTTACTAGGCCTCGGCAAAATAACCGGAACCGAATAACCAAATCAGAACCAAACCAAATACCCGAACTCGGAGCCGAACCGGAACCCTCAAATATCCGAATGGTTTTTGTATTTCTATATCCGAAATAACCGAACTGAAACCGAACCGAGAACCAAACGGATACCCGAATATATAAAATATTAATTATATATACATATAACATACCTCAATATGTATTTATAATTTAAAGATCTATTAAAAGTATTCGAAAATAGTTGAAAAAACTAAATTATTATAAAGTATCCGAACAACCCAAAAATATTTGAAAGTATCGAGATATTATTATTATGGATATCCAAATTAATTTGAAATATCCAAGATTTTTATTTGAATTATATTAATTATTCAATATTTTACCCAAAATATTTGATATTTAACCCGAATTATCCAAACTAACCGAACCAGAACCGGAACCAAATGAAAACCGAGTTTTTCCAGGTACTTCTTGGTTCTTAATTTTACTATCCGAATCGAACCGAACCCGAAACTATCCGAATCGAACCAAACCGAAAATAAACCAAGTAGTAAATGGATCCTCTAACTCCTTACTCGAACTACCCGATACCCGAAACGCCCAGACCTAATTGCTACTTTCCATGCAATGACGTTGAAGTCAGTTTCAAGAACCATCTTGAAAGGATCTATATATCTACACTATTATTTTGTGAACTAATTTTTCAAGTTTTGACATTAAAAATTAGAACGGTTAAAATCTAATTATCCTTGATGAATAATTATATCTATTTTATTTTTATTTTTATTTTATGTATTTAAGAAACATTATCAGAACTCGATTGACATTCCATATCTATCGGATGTTTACAATTTAATTTAAATTTAAATTTAAGTTTGATTAGTTAGTTACATAAGCTTAATATTTATTTGTTAGTATATCTCAAAAAAATAATTTATTTAGTATAACTTTTCCCTTTCTTCGTGTGACAGCTCATAAACTAGCTCAGGAGGTGGAAAGAAATAGAACAATTGAATTCTTGTGTTTACTTATATTATAATAATAATAACAATAATAATAATAATATATTTTAGGATGATCACTATGTTTCTCTGAACAATCTAACAGGAAAAACATTGCTTCTCAAAATCGGTGTTATTTCTGGCAACTTGAAAAGTAGAGAGACAGCCTTATAGAGTTATAATTCTCTATTTATGAGTGAGTAGTCGTGAATTTTATTATTGGTATAATCATATTTGATTAAGTTTAAACCTTAAATCAAGACATATCTAAAGTAACTTTATTTTTTATAAAAAATAAATTTCTTTTATAATTTTATTTAAGAATTAAGGAGTGTATTTTCTGTATTGGTTTGATTAAGAATCATGATACCCTTAGTAAGAAATTAGATATATAATTATAAAATAATATCATCAAAATTGCTAGAATATAAAAATGTATTTTAAAGTATAAAGTTTTAGTTTAAAAATAAAAGTTAAAATTAATTAATGTTAGCTTTATCTTAAGTTATTATTATTATTATTAATTATTAAAGTTAATAGAATTCACCTTAAGATTCACTTTGTGAGACACTGTTGAATCGATTTCACTGACATTACTTATATGTTTAAAGTATCCTAGAGATTGTATTTTTATACATCTATCTCCAGATCAATTAAAATATTATTAAAATATTACTAGAATGCTTTAAAAATAATTGAAAATATTTAAATAATTAATATTTATTTATTTAGGTTTAATACCCTTAAAAATTGGCAAACATTTTATTATTTCGAGAATTTTCATTTTGCCACAAGAAATATTTTTATTTTATTTAAGATGACAAGTAAGCAATTTCATGTTGTCTTTGATTTGTGATGAATATTAATGAAATTTAATGTCACATGTTCCAGAAAGTATTATTTTGTGGTGATTCATGCATATTTTTAAAAATCCTAAATTGATGATAATTTTAAAAGATTATGTAACAGTAAATTTTATTTCTAAAATCCTAAAAAGAAGCTATAATATTTTTTTAATAAAAAATTTCTTTTTTTAAAATCTAAAACAAAGGAGATTGTATCATATTTTTTATATATGTCAGAATATTAATTTTTTTATTAATATATGTTGTGATCATGTTAATTAGCAACTTTGAAAATCAAGTTTTACATAATAAGATTCACATAATATCATTTAATATTCTCTTCAAATGAGATACCATACCTTGCACATATATATTAAATAAAATTTGATATAAATTGATTTTTCTAGAATTTTGTGACCAAATTCTAGATTTTCTCATATTTTCGTTTCATTCTTGTCAAACAACCAATATGTAATTGGTTATAATATATTATAAATATTGTATACTATTATATTTTAATGGAACACTATAGTATATTGTTACCTTTTCCTCTTTCTTCTCTTCCTCGTATTCTAAAAAACAATATAGTATGTTATAATATTTTCTTTTCTATCTTCATTTTTTTTTCTTTCTCTCTTTTTCTTCCTTGTTTTTTATCACTTCTTTTCTTTATCTCACTCCTTCTTTTCTTTTTCTCATCTTTATTCCTAGCTATTTTCCAAGACGTCTTCCATTTTCTCCTCTTTCTTATCACTCTTCACTCTCCTCCTTCTCTTCCTCCTCTTCACTTCTTATTCTTTATTAGAGATATCTCCAATGGTTAGGCTTCATTTTTTGCTTCAAAAATTCACTTTCTTCAAAATAAAACAAAAAATAAAGCAACACCATCTCCAATAGTTTGCTTCATTTCCTTCTTGTAAAAAGAATATTCTAAATATATTATATCTCTAATTTATCAGTAATTATTAATAACACTTTATAATTTTCATATTTTCTAATTTTACAAAACTATTTTAGTTTAACAATAGTCTAACACAAATGTTATAAATTTAAGATTCTCATACAGTAAAATTATTACACATAACAGAAATCTTTTCATATTTGATTGAAAAATGCGAGAATATGTGAATAACTTTTGATTGCATAATCAAACCATGGCAAAGTAAATTGAAATGTGTGAGAAGTTTTGAATAATTTTTTTATTATAAAATCAAGTCATGATCTATTGAGAACTATGAGAATTTTATCATGTATAAATACCGTATTGTGTTCTACATTTTGTTTCACAACATTGGATCAGTTTTTTCTCTATTTGCGTCCACGTCTTTTCACTTTATTTACAAAAATTCATCTACGTTCTGATGGATATACTCAAGAAGAAGATAAGTTCTTATGTCAAGTTTATATGGAAATATCTCAAGATCCAATCAATGGTGTCTATCAGACGTCCGATCAGTTCTGGTCTCATGTGGCAGAAACTTACGAGATTGGGAAAAATGCAAGTTAGAGTGAACGCACAAAGCAATCTATTCATTGTCGAATTCAGACTATTGAGAAGGCAACAAAAAGTTTGCATGCATGCATCAAACAATGCGAAAACAGACCCCAAGTGGTGCCTCAGATGATGATATTATAAGTTTTTTTACGTTTAGTGTAATGTATATTATATTTAATTTTCACTAATATCTTTTATTTTTAATTGATATGTAGTTTCAACAAGCCAAATTAATGTTTGTGGATGATCCAAAATACAAAGGAGGTTGGAAATTCGATCATGTATGGAATATTACCAAGAATTTTGAGAAGTTCAAAGATGGTGATATATCTGGTGAAAAAGTATCAAACTCATGTGGTTTCGGAGATACAAATTCAGAGTTCCAAAATCCTAACTTCGATTATGCTACATAAGAATCTCAAGGTTTGTCTTCATTTTGTTTTAGTTTAGATACCGAAGAAGATACTATTGATGGATGTTTATCTAAAAGACCAATGGGAGTAAAAATCCAAACTTAAAAGAAATAACGATGATCAAACATCACTTGTTATTAACACCTTAGAAGAAGAAAATAAACTAGCAGTTAAAGAAGACAAGCGCACAAAGACAACAATATCTTGAGATTCAAAGTAGAAATTATGCTTTGAAAAAACTTAAAGACTAAAACAAATTTTTATTTTGTGATGTAAACTCCATACAAAATCCTAAAGTTCGTGCATATATGCAATCCAAAAAAAAATCAGATTTTATTGGAGAGAAGTGAAGAACAACAAGTTCAACAACCTCCTCAAACATCAAATTCATTTGGGCAGTATTTTAATGATCTTAATGGATCAAGAAATGATTTACCAGATTATTAAGTGTCATTTTATGTTGTATTAAGTATTTTATGTTTAGTTTGGTGTTAGCAATCATGTATTTCACTTTTATATAAATTATATAATGTTATATTTCATTTAATATATGTATTTAAATATTTAATATTATAAATTAAAAAAGTCTATTTGAAAGATTTGCCCTTAACTAAATTAATATAACCAAAAATATTAGAAATTAGTTGAGTTGTATTAATTAATATAGTTTATTTTATCAAAAAGTAAAAAAAAATAAAAATTAAGAACCAATTTATAATTTAGAAAGTTTGGCTTCAAAATATGAAATAATGAACAATATAGCTTCAAATTTGAAGCAACACTGTTTATTGCTTCATTTTTTAGCAAGAAATGAAGTACCATTGGAAAAAAACTTGTTTCAAATGAACCAATGAACATTATAGCTTCAAATTTGAAGCAACACTGCTTATTGCTTTATTTTGAAGCAATAAATAAAGTACCATTGGAGCAAAACTTGTTTCAAAATGAAGCAATAAGTGGAAAATGAAACAACATGGAAGATGATCTTATTCTTTATTCCTCCCTCTATCTTTTTTTTTTCTAATTCCTAGCCCATCCTTCTTAACCCCTATCACTATATTATAAATTAGTTGTTGTATACTACATATTTACTAAATACTAGGTGGTTTCATTTGATATATGCAGAAATAAAAATTGAAACTTCAATTTTATTTAAAAATAAACTTTTGTTAATACTTTGTTTTTTTTGTTATTTGCATAATAATATTTTAGTCTAACTTCAAATTAATTTACATATATATATATATAATTATTTAGTTTATTTTATATTTAGTAACATATATAATTATTTTTAAAATTACAATTTTGGATATAATTTTATTTAAGTTTTTGGTCAAATTTATAGTAAATTAAAATGTATAAAGTTAAGAGTAAATATTATAGAATAAAATATATAATTATAAAAATAAACCTAAATAATATTTAAAATATTTGTAGATATTAAAAGGAAACTAATAGTATTAGGATTAAATATCTCTAATTTTAAAAACAATTCATAAAATTTTGTAGAGCTTTGAGTAGGAAATTTTTATAATTATCAAAATTAAAATTAAATAGTATTTTGAAATTTTTTGAATATATTTAATTTAGTGATGTTGCATAGATTATTACAAATTTTTAAAAATTTACAAAAATATAAATCAACATTAAATGCAAAGTCCATGACACAATTATCTTCATGCCATGTTATCATTTTTAATTAGCCATGTCATCTTTTTCTAATAAAAATAAATGTGACGATAACACATAAGCAAATTTTTAAAAAATCAATTTTCAAATAAAGTACAAAGAATATTATAATATAATCTCTTTAAAATTATTTGACAAGTCAGTTTCTTAGGTGTTGCCTTCACATTCATTCTCATAATGGTTGATTACATAGTTACCCTTAATGAATTAAAACTATTATTTCTGATTGTCATTAATAACAATTCTTTTTGTTTCCTTTTTCTTACTAAAATTGTGATTAACATTTTCATTTTTTTTTTTACTAAAGTACATATATAATAAGAAGGAAATATTTATAAAACATAAGATTTTTATATAAAAATGAATTTTAGTTTTATTATATTTTATGCTTCTTTAAAAAATATTTACAGATTTTAAAATATATACTTATATATAACATAAGTTCACAAAACAAATTAAAAAAGTAATATAATTTAGACATTCTTTTCTAAAAGATAATATTTTTAATAAAGGTATTTTTGATCAAGTAATTAATAAGAAAATAATATTAAACATAATTGCATTAATAAACATAAATTGTAATATTCTTAAAACTCATACACACTAAATCATAATAGTTGGTTGCTTTTTCTGGTTTCAGGAAACATAAAAAGTAGGCAAATTTTGTATAAATTAGTATATATTGTTTCCTATTTTTTTCTAAAACAGTATATACCAATTTATACATTATTTAGAAATATATTTAAAAATATGAAAGAATGAACTGAATTACATGAATTACAAAATGATCAAATTTTACCATAATAAAAATCAGTTTTTAGTTTTGAAATAATATGTGTAGTTCAACATATTAAAAATAAATATTTGAAATAATACAAAATATGTGAAATCACATATCTAATTAAGATGAAAACGTAATAATCCATAATATATTTTAATATATATAAATTACAAAATAACTTAAAACTTGTAAATATAAAAAATATTCATAAACTATTCTAATTAAATTATTATATAAATATTTATATCCGTGTATGAGGATGGAAGAATCACTCAATATAGTTCATGCACACGTCCTTTAGAGATAAAACTGTCCAATTTGTGTATAAAGTGTTTAATCCGCCGTCCACTTATGAGTATCCCCTATCTAATTCTCCTTAAATTATACTTGAATTTAGGTGATTCTACTATATATTTCCTTTTGAATCCATCGCCCATTAACACTTTTTCCCAGCAAATAATTTTATTATTTATTTCAGAAAACACATGGTTTTATTTTTAACTAGACTGTTATACACCTAATCACAACATGCATAAAAAATGTTTGAAGGAAATAATAATCATAAACGTATAACGATGTCTGACAGAAAAAAATAATACTAATATTAGTTTATAGTTCTGATTCCCAGTATTATCTAGATACCAAACCAAAACATCATATTTATAACTTCGAGTTGGTTTTAGAGATAAAAAGTGAATCAAGAGTCACAAGGAATCTGACCAACGGCAAAGAAATTAGCCAATGGAGAAGTCATTAAAAATCAAATTATTCAATAAAGCATGCATATAATTAACATATCCTCTCTTAAATTCCAGCGAAAATCTATCTCAATAATATTGTTTGAAAAATCAGCTTTTTACGTATTAATTTAAATACCCTTAATGACTAAATATATTATTTTGGATTGCAATTAATAAAAAATATATTTATGTTTTATTTTTATTATAAAATAGTGATTAACTTTTTAATTTAATTTTCATTTCCCCTAAAGTACATAAATCATAAAAAGGAAAGATTTCTAACATATAAATATTTATTTTTATACAAAACCGAATTTTAGTTTTATTATTCATTATTTTTCCTAAAAAAAATATCTATTAAGTTTAAAAATACATACTTATAAATATATATCAAACATAACTTCACAAAAAAATAAGAAAATAATTTTAAGCAACTTAAATGATAATTTAATATCTCATTTTTCAAAAAAATAATATATCTTTCGATTATTCTAAAACCAAATAAATATTTAAAAATGTGAATCTCAAAAAATTATATTTCTTACTACGAATATATTTTTGATTAAATGATTAGAATTTTTACTAAAAAAAAATTTCAACACTTCAGTTTTAAAAACAATTATCTAAAAAAACATATATCAATTATACATAATCTTTAAAAATAATTTATCATTCTAAGATAAAAGTAAACGAAATCCAATTAATAAGATGTTCTTATTTAGTCTAACTGTAAAAAAAAGGTGTGATCATTTCAAGAAAATTGATATAATCCAATATACTAAAATATGAATAACAATCAAACCAACCAATTATTATGACTTAGTATGTATGTTTTTTTTAAATATTAGTAAAATTTATGTTTATTAATTCAACTCTAATTTAATATTTAGTTTCGTACTTTTTCTAAAACAATATATACTAATTTATACAAAATATACAAATATATTTATAAACATAAGAAGGTGAACTGAACTACATGAATTAAAAATATTAATCTAATTTTAACACAAAAATATTTCTTTAATTTAGAATAATATATGTAATTCAATATAACATAATAAATATTTTAAACAATAATAAATGGTATAAGTGAAATCTCATATCTAATTAAGATGAGAAAATCATGATACATAATATATATTTTTATTATACATATAATTTACAAAATAACTTAAATTTATAAACAAACAATTTTTATCAATTATTATAATTTAATATTTACGTAAATGTTTGTATACGTGCATAAGCACCAAGAATCACCTAGTATTGATTAATGAACACGACCTAAACGCGAAACATATAGCTAGCCCCAAGGTTTTTATAACGCTCTGACTGCCCACGGCTAATGGGCCACCCACCCTCGCTCTCTCGGCCCGAGAGCCCTATCTCGTTCCAACGGTCGGTGCGCTATTTTTTCCGAGGCTCGAAATCATTGTTTACTGTCCCTGCAATCACCACCCGACCTTTCCCTGTGTTTTGGCCTCACTCGCACGGTATCGCAAATCACTTCCCGATAGGTCACCCATCCTTTTACTACTCCAGCAAAAGCACGCTTAAACCTGGAGTTCTAAAGGGATGTGTGACGGAAAAGGTAAGTCAACTTTGGTGACATAGCTAGCCAAATCAATTCTCTTAAGCCTTTTTCAGATGTCACAACTCGGGATGTTACAATTCACCCCCTCTCAAAGAACGCAACATCCTCGTTGCTCCCCTCGACAGGTCTCAAGACGCCTCTCGGGTCAGAACCGAGATGACTAACTAGCTCTGATACCACTTATAACGCCCCGACCGTCCACGGCTAATGGGCTACCCACGCCCGCTCTCTCGGCCCGTGGGCCCCATCCCGTTCCAACGGTCGGTGCGCTATTTTTTCCAAGACTCGAAATCATTGTTTACTGTCCTTGCAATCACCACCCGACCTTTCCCTGTGTTTTGGCCTCACTCGCACGGTATCGCGAATCACTTTCCGATAGGTCACCCATCCTTTTACTACTCCAGCATAAGCACTCTTAAACTTGAAGTTCTAAACGGATGTGTGACGGAAAAGGCAAGTCAACTTTGGTGACATAAGTAGCCAAATCAATTCTCTTAAGCCTTTTTCATATATCGCAACTCGGGATGTTACAGTTTTTATCCAACGCTTTCCTACCTAACATTCACACTTCCCCATTTTATTACCACTCCATGTTTGTGTTTAGGTAACGTAGAAGCCAAACCATAATTACGCAGGCTCTTGGAATTGGCGTAAACTACTGAAGCTTCGGGACCAAGCATCTATCTTTCTTCGGTCTCCGAGTGGTAATGGGAAAACAATACTGTTCTGGTTTGATAATTGGCTGAGTGTGGGAAGATTGGTTAACATTGCAGGGGACTCTGGAACGCAAGTTCTTGGTATTCCTCGCTACGCAGTGCCACTGCCGGTTTTGAGTTTCAGAAGACCAGAAGCAAAGAAAGAAAAAAGCTGCTTTTGGTATAATAAAAACTCAACATTTATATAAAAAAATCGAGTAAGATGAGTTTGTGTTTATTTTTTTGAATACGAAGTGGGAAGGTAATTAGGTTTTACTTCTTCTTTTTTTCTTTTTTTAGATTATTAGAATAGATAATTGTTCTTTATTAATTAATTAATTAGTGAAAATCTTTTTATTTCCTTCTTTACAGAAAATGATAAAAGGAATATTGTATAAATATACAACTTTTCGTTTTTGCAAAAAAAAAATAGCATTGCCAGGGTTTGAACCCGGATTAAAAAGAACCCAAACTGACTACTAGCCACTGCACAAAAGACACTTTACTAATCTTAGGGCCGAAACGTATTTATATATGCAGTGACCGGACGCAAATGCTTGTGTTGCTTCCTCTCACGGCCGCTACTGCGCAGTGGTCTCAGACGTGACGTCTGCTTGACAATGGAGCATTCGTTGATGTTGTGGCTATCACCTATGGGCGATGATAGCCTGCATCAACTCTACTCCCTCCAGATCGTTATCTATGGCGTCATGGAGAAAATGAGTACAAGGCGAGCTTCTCCAGCAAGGGAACATGGAAACATATTAGGTTGCAATACCGACAGTTTGTTGGAGCAAAGTTGTATTGTTCCCACAGGCTATTCCTCGTTTCTCCAAATAACATGGCTGGCATTCAAGGATCGTCTATCCACTAAAGCTAGAAGTAGAGCATGGGGTTGTATACAGCCGTGGTTGCTGTGTTGAGAACCAGACGAGACACGGGACCATCGGTTTTTCGCATGTCCCTACTCGTTCACTCTATGCTTGATCTTGTGGGGTTCCTTCTAGGTGCTAGGGCGGACCCTGACTGGTCTATCACCATCACATCACTCCTCTCCACTTATCGTAAAGAGATTGATACTTGTCTCTTGAAGCTTGTTCTCAAAACTACAATCTACAGCCTATGGCGGGAAAGAAACAGTAGACGGCACCAAAACATCCAAAGAACTGCCTACATGGTTCCTGTGATCGATAAGACCATCAAGAACAGAATATCCTCCCTTCATCACCGTAGACCATCCTTTTATAGCGATATGATGCAACGCTGGCTCCAATGGACTAACTAGTCAAGAAAGTTCAAGTTTCTGTTTCTGTTTTGTTTTCTTTTCATTGTGTTCATCCTTGAAAGCATAAACCTCAGTGGCCTTTAATTTTTTTTTCTTTGTTGATAATCAATTTCAAATTTCAGCAAAAAAAAACCCTTCATAATTACAATATTCTATATATAGAGCAATTACGAATATAGAAAGAATAAGAAAATAATGGTAACTCCAACCACACGTACGTACATGCTTCTATTTTTCCTCGATAACAATCAAACAGAGAGGTCTCTTAATTTAACTTCTAATCCCCATATTTTACGAGAGCACTATAACCGTAAATCGATATACGTCTCATGAAAATTCACAAATGTTGACATCATCGTTTCTTAACGTTTTCTTCCTCGTCCTAGCCTTTGTCCCCTCCATATTGTCTGCACCGGCGACAAGTTTAACGGAAGACTATTACCAAAAAACATGTCCCGATTTCAGTAAAATTGTTCGTGAAACCGTTACAACAAAGCAAGCCCAGCAGCCAACGACAGCTGCTGGAACCCTCCGTGTCTTCTTCCACGATTGTTTCTTAGAAGGATGTGACGCGTCCGTTCTAGTCGCTACAAATTCTTTCAACAAAGCTGAACGTGACGATGAACTCAACGAGTCGCTTCCAGGAGACGCGTTTGACATCGTCACGCGCATCAAGACCGCTCTTGAGTTGTCTTGTCCCGGCGTGGTTTCATGCGCAGACATCCTGGCTCAGTCCACGCGTGACCTCGTCACAATTATTGGTGGACCTTACTATGAAGTCAAATTAGGTCGTAAAGATGGGTTTGAGTCGAAAGCTCATAAAGTTCGTGGAAACATACCAATAGCAAATCACACGGTCCACGACATGATGTCAATATTCAAAAAGAATGGTTTCTCTCTAAAGGAAATGGTTGCACTTAGCGGCGGGCACACTGTGGGATTTGCTCATTGCATAGAATTCAGCAACCGGTTATTTGGACCAAAGGCTGATCCAGAGCTCGATTCTCGATACGCAGACCGTCTTAAAGATCTATGCAAGGATTACAAGGTAAATAAGTCGATGGCGGCGTTTCTAGACCCAATGACGCCAGGAAAATTTGATAATATGTACTTCAAGAACTTGAAAAGAGGTCTTGGACTGCTAGCTTCCGACCACGCCTTGTTCAAAGACAATGGCACGAGACCGTTTGTGGATTTATATGCGGATAACCAGACGGCTTTCTTCGAGGATTTTGCACGTGCCATGGAAAAACTAGGCATGGTCGGCGTTAAAGGCGATAAAGATGGAGAAGTGAGACGCAGATGTGATCACTTTAACAAACTTAACGTATAATTAACATCAGCCGATGAATAAAAGGGAGTTTTTTTTTTTTTGTTTTTAGTGCATTTTTTTGTAAGTAGTAAGTTAACGTGAAAATTTCCAGAGTGTAATTTATATGTTTTATTCTCCTGAATTTTGAACTATTGTACGTTATATAAAATGTATTAGTTAATACTTACGGAACAGAATAATACTTACTGAATCCGAAATCAATCAACCAAGCGATCTCGAAAACTTCATTCATCTATTTATCAAGGTTGCTTTGCAAGAGATCTGAATATATGCAAAGATTGATACCAATCTGAACAAAAATCAAGTATAACCGAATGAGAGGAAGGAATCTGAAGATGTATGGTGAAGACGAAGATGTAGCAGAGCAGAAGTAGTTCATGAAGTGCGACATGGACTACTACATCAGAGAGACGGATCGTGAGAAGCACGTGTCAAGACCGATGCATTAAAGGAAGATTTAATGAAGAGGCATATTAAAGGAAGACTTGGAGAAGAAGTAATCGATCTAAAGAGAAAATGAAGATTGGCTTATTCGCTGAAGTAAAAGAAATGGAAAGTTTCCATTGGGTAGATAGATTAGATCTAGGGCTTCTCTAAAGATATTTAAAAGGGAGTCGTGGCACTGTGTTGCTGGGTAACACACAGAGAGAGCTTTTAGCAATAGAGAGTTTTGTACGTCCGAAGAAGGAGAAACAAAGCATCTAGGGGTTAAGGGCTTAGGTGGTTCAGAGTCTGTCTTAGGTCTCTGAAGGAGTAAGACTAGAAACAAGTCGAGGGTTGTCTTGAGCTTGTTTGATTTATTGCTTTTAAGAAGAACGTGTCTGAGCTTTTAAAAGAATAAATATAGTCGTATTCTTGGAATTGATTAACCATGTACTATTGTGTGTTCTACATCGCATAGCTTGCTTATCTTACATTAACAATTGGTATCAGAGTGGGTATATGTACTTTGTTTGTCTTAAACAGGTAGGATCCTGCGGAGTAAGATGGATAGCTATCGCGAGTTGGTGACGAATTCCAAGGTGGTCCTTGAAGTAGGAAACTATGGTTTTTGGAAGGCGTGTATGAAAGCTACAATCAAGGGTATTGACCCATTGGTGTGGAAGGCTGTAGAATCTGGTTGGAAGTCACATGTTGCAAGAGGCATTGATGGGAAAGATGTTCCAAAGCTGGAAGAATTTTGTGACGATGAGAACAAGATGGCGAAGTTCAATGCTCGTGCACTAACTGTCATACACTACAGCGTGGCAAGGAAGCAGTTTGAACTGATTCAAGGGTGTGAGGCAGCGAAGGATGCATGGGATATTCTGCAGAGGCACTTTGAAGGAACTCTGAAAGTCCAAAGTTCTAGGAAGGATATGCTTGCAACTAGGTTTGAAGAGCTAAAGATGGAAGAAAATGAATCTATTGGAGACTTCAGCTCAAAGATCAGTTCACTGGCGCAAGAAGCACTCACACTTGGGAAGAAATACAAAGAGAAAAAACTCGTGAAGAAGTTCCTGAGGTGCTTGCCGTCAAAGTTCATGGCATACAAGGCAGCTATGATTGTCTCCTGTAATACCGATGAGATGACATTTGATGAAGTAGTTGGGATGCTACAAGCACATGAGATGGAAGTTTCCGGTGGGAAGAATGAGAAAGGAATTGCTCTTGCATCAGTTGAGAAGGATCATATGGAGGATAATGATCCAGTGGGCCTCCTGGTCAAAAGGTTTGATTGAGCTCTACGAAAGGTGGAGAATGGACAGAAGAAGTTTGGTTCAGGAAGGAAGACATCTGAACCAGATAAGAACTACAGGAAGAATGACGCTAAGTGCTACGAATGCAAGGGGTATGGTCACTTTCGAACTGAGTGTCCTACAGTGAAGAGAAGAGATCTCCAGTGTCATAACTGCAAAGGATATGGACACACTCAATCTGAGTGTGAGTCTGATGGAAGGAGAAAACCAGAAAAGTTAATGATAAGAATCAATGACAGCGACTCGGACAACGAAAGTGAAGAAGAAGTGAACAACTTTGTGGCATTTCTAGGAATAGTAGAGTGTGACTTAGAATCTAAGAGTGATGCTGAACAAGAGAACGAGCTCGATGAAAGCTACAAGGAAGTTAGAGAAACTCTAGTGAAGTTGGGCACGGAGAATCTTGTGCTAATCAAAGAGAATGCGAGACTAGAAGCTGAAGTACAAGTTTTAAGAGATGACCTCAACATGGAGGCAAAGTTAGCCAAAGAGAGCGTGAATTTGATCAAAGAGAAGTTGATTCTAGCGAAACAAGCTGATGAACTTAGAGAAGAAGTACTTGCTGAGAGGAAGAAAGCGGCTGATCTTCAAGCTGAATTGGATCAACAATATCGAAAGATCAAGATGCTCAGGGGAACTAAACAACTTGACAAGATTCTGAGCAGTGGCAGAACTAAAAACTCTACCATGGGACTTGGCTACACTGGAAGGCACAATAGCTCAACGGGTACAACACGTTTTGTGTCTGGAGGATTTGCACATGTTGAAGAAGTCAAGACACAAAGTATCCCAGCTCAAGTCAGCGGATGTTTCTTCTGTGGGAAGTTTGGTCACAACAAGAAGTATTGCTACAAGTATCTGGAACGGGTCAACAAGTTTGGAGACAACACAAGTTTTGGAGAATTGGTAAGACTTCTCGAGGATGGATGAAGAAAATTGACCTTTATCCTAAGGCAGTGACTGAAACAAGAAGTACCTTTCGATGTAACATGGCGCGAGTTTCAAGTGATTCAGAATCTTATGAACCGTGGTACTTCGACAGTGGTTGTTCTGGACACATGACGAGAAACATTGAGTATCTAGACAAAGTTTCTAAAGTAAAAGGAGGAAAAGTAACCTTTGAGATGGAGGCTATGGAGTCATTCAAGGCAAAAAGGTACAACATGTAGTTCAGAAGTACCTAGATTGGTCAATGTCTACTTTGTCAAAGGATTGGAAGCTAACCTGATAAGCCTAAGTCAGCTGTGTGATGATGGACTTACGGTGAGTTTCTCAGCAATTGATTGTCGTGCTATAAACCAATATGGGGTGACAATACTACAAGGTGTCAGATCCGGCAACAACTGCTACATGTGGGAGAAGAAGGTTAAATGTTTATCAGCTCAGGGAAATGTTGATCTGTGGCATCGATAATTGGGGCATATGAACTTTAGGAATATGAGGAATCTAGTCCACAACGACATGGTTCGAGGAGTACCCAAACTCAAGATCGATGACAAGATGGTGTGTGGTGCGTGCAATGAGGAAAAGCAAGTCAAAATACAACACATGAAGGTACCGGATGTTCAAGAAAAGGCACCTTTGGATCTAGTTCACATGGATCTCATGGGTCCTATGCAAACATAAAGTATTGGAGGAAAGAGATATGTGTTCGTGCTTGTAGATGACTACACCAGATTCACGTGGGTGAGGTTTCTCAAGAAAAATTCAGAAGCTCCTGAGAGTTTCAGAATATGGGCTCTCCAACTCATAAATGAAAAAGGAGGGATCAAGAAGATACGCAGTGATCATGGTGGTGAGTTTGAGAATGAAGTCATGACTACCTTCCTTGAATCAAAAGGAATGGCTCACCAGTTTGTGGCACCAAGGACACCTCAACAGAATGGAGTGGTGGGAAGGAAGAATATGACTCTACAGGAGATGGGAAGGGCAATGCTTCATGGTAACAAGACAGCCAAAACATTGGGCTAAGACACTCAACACGGCTTGTTACACAATCAACCGTGTGTATGTCAGAAAAGGGACAACGAAGACTCCTTATGAAATGTGGACATGCAAAACTCCTAACCTTGGTTACTTTCATGTATTTGGATGCAGATGCTACATATTGAAAGACAAGGACTACCTCGGGAAATTTGACTCAAGAAGTGACGAGAGATTCTTTTTGGGTTATGCATAGTCTAGTTCAGCTTACCGGGTCTACAACAAGTGGTCAGAAACGATTGTGGAATCAGTTAATGTTGTGTTTGACAATCTGTCAGTGGTTGTAGGAGGAGATATGGAGTCAGATGAAGAGGATGAAAATGACTCAACAGGAGCTACTAAAGAAACGATTGAGGAAGGTCCAATGGAAGATACAGTACCTCAACCGGTGATTCAGCAAGTTCATCGTAATCACTCGAAGTCAGACGTGATTGGAGGCATTGAAGAAGAACGGAAGACTCATGGCAAAGTCATCAATTTCAGAGAAATGGTGCAGTTCATATGCTTTATCTCATCAATTGAAACAAAGACACACACTGAAGCACTTCGTAATGAATATTGGATTGTCTCAATGGAGTACTTCAGAAGGAAGTTTATGTTGAGCAACCGAAGGGATTTGAAGATCCAGTGCATCAAGACTATGTCTACCGGCTGAAGAAAGCTTTGTATGGGTTGAAGCAAGCACCTCGTGCATGGTATGAAAGGCTCACATGATTTTTGTTGGAAGCTGAGTACATCAGAGGGAGTATAGACAAGACGTTATTCTTCAAAGAAGTGGAGAAGGATATAATTATTATCCAAATCTATGTGGATGATATTATTTTTGGAGGCACGTCACAGAAGCTGGTTGATGAGTTTGTTCAGAATATGACTCAAGAGTTTGAAATGAGTATGTGTGGCGAAGTGAAGTATTTTCTTGGACTTCAAGTATCTCAGTCAGAGAAAGGTGTTTTCATCTCTCAGAGTGCGTATGCTAACAGTTTGGTAAAACAGTTTGGTCTGGAGAACTCCAAAGTTTCAAAGACACCTATGAGTACATCACTGAAACTTGCACGAGATGAAGCTGGAGAAGATGTTGATGCTAAGCTCTATCAAGGGATGATTGTAAATCGAATCATCTAGTACATCAAAGGAACGAAGAGCTAGGGTGTGTATTACTCAAAGAATTCCAACAAGAACTTGGTGGGGTATTGTGATGCGGATTGGGCAGGATGTGCTGATGACAGGAAAAGTACCAGTGGAGGATGTTTCTTTCTTCAAAACAATCTTATCTTGTGGCTGAGCAAGAAGCAAAACTCTGTATCACTCTCTATGGCAGAAGCAGAACACATTGCCATGGGTAGCTGCTGCTCACAACTTATCTGGATGAAGCAAATGTCAGCTGATTATGGAATGCACTCAGGTCCCTTTCTTGTGTATTGTGACAACAAAAGTGCAATTAATATCTCAAGGAATCCGGTCCAACATTCAAGGACGAAGCACATTGACATCATGCACCACTTCATTAGAGAATTAGTTGAAGACAATCAGGTAGTAATTGAACATGTAGTTACTGATTTGCAGTTGGCTGATATATTCACTAAATCTCTTGAATTTAATCGCTTTGTCACACTAAGAAATGCAATTTGTATGTGTAACCTTGATTGTTGAGTTATATTGTGCAGAGAGTAGTGCATGTGCTGATTCGGGATGTACATATGATTCAGATTGGTTTTGGAACCCGAGAATGCTGTGGAAAAGAGCTGCTTGGTATGCCGTCAATACTGTGATGGTACATGTTTCACGTCAATCTGTGGCCCCCCTCTCAATAAAAAGAGCCAGCAATGTTTCAGAAAGATGCTCAATAAAAAAAAAATAGCAAAAGTTGATAGATTCATGATGGGAAACAACAAGGGTTTCACAACGCGAGAATAAAGAATGAAAACTAGCAGTATTGATGAAGGCATAACAATGTGAAAGCTAGCCATAAAAAGACAATCGAGTGCACCAGAGTATAAGATCTAGAAAGAGTTATATGTGCATCCTGAATCAAACACTGAGTCAACTCATGAAGCACATCACATAAATGGTAAATAAACTGATTTAATGCTTTATATTAATCTTGAATCAGCCAATTGTGAGTTGTGACTCGTGTTTTATTACTATCTTGAAAGTTTGATGATACAACATTAATTCACGAATGTGCCTAATTCTTATGTGTTTGGAGGAGAGAAATTAAATGTTGTAGGTATACAAAGGAGAGGATAAAAAGTCAGGGACTAGATATGCAATATCAGAAAAGTTGATTCAGCTTTATTCAGTTAAGGGAAGTAGTGGGGCACAAACCCTAAAATATCTCCATCGTGCTTAAGAAGCTCAATCTCTCAGCCTCTCTCCATCTCTTTCGCAAATCAAGCAAAGAAACCAACCTCTACAATGGGAAAAGCCAAGAACTCAGCTCAACAAGGCGAATCATCCAAGGTAGAGAAGCATGCAGAGGCTGAAGCAATTCTAAGGTCACTCTCTGATGGCGAACCTGAATCACCTCCACCGAGAAACGATCCGTGGAGTCTACAGCTCTTCATGAAGTCACCGAGGAGCTCGAGTCCTTCAACACTGCGAATGAGAAAGCTCAATCGGAGGAGAGTGATGAAAGGACTCCTGGTCTTGAAATAGATCCATCTGCCAAAGAACCTATAGCAGATCCGAAGCCGCAGAAGGAATCTTCAAGTGTTGCTGTGCCAGATGCTCCAATCAGAGATGAATCGCCGGAAGATAAGGATGAGTCTGCTCTGCCTCTGGTGCTTGTATACATGGAGAAAGCTTTGAGCAGCGAGTAGCTAAAGGAAATGCACCAGCCAAAGCTGAATCGGATAGAAGCTCTGCTAGGACAACACGTCAGCCAGCTCCTGCTCCAACTCCTGCTCCACGGACTGCTACACCTAGCTTCAGAACTGGACCATGCCGAGTATCTTTTTATGAGCTTGGATCAGTTTCCATACCTCAGGGACCTCTCACCAGGGTTGATCTGCAAGTGGCACTACAAGACACAACTCGAGCTCTTCAGGCTTTAGCTGAGATCGTTCAGGATCTTCAGAGTGTTGTAGCAGGTTAGTACCGGTCTCACTTTGTGAAGTATTAATGTTTCCTGTTGTTTTTAATTCGTGTGCTCACAAGCAAGGGGAGAAGAAGAGGACTGAGATGCAGAAGACTAAGTTTATGGGGGAGCATTTGTATATGTACTGAAATAACTCTTAGGCATATATACTGGTGTTGTTGTGGTTGCTCTTGTCTTCTATCTCAGGTACTTGTGAGACGACGAATTAAAAAGGGGGAGATTGAAGATGTATGGTGAAGACGATGATGTAGCAGAGCAGAAGCAGTTCATGAAGTGCGACATGGACTACTACATCAGAGAGACGGATCGTGAGAAGCACGTGTCAAGACCGATGCATTAAATGAAGATTTAATGAAGAGACATATTAAAGGAAGACTTGGAGAAGAAGCAATCGATCTAAAGAGAGAAGGAAGATTGGTTTAGTCGCTGAAGTAAAAGAAATGGAAAGTTTCCATTGGGTAGATAGATTAGATCTAGGGCTTCTCTAAAGAAATATAAAAGGGAGTCGTGGCACTGTGTTGCCGGGTAACACACAGAGAGAGCTTTTAGCAATAGAGAGTTTTGTACGTCCGAAGAAGGAGAAGCAAAGCATCTAGGGGTTAAGGGCTTAGGTGGTTCAGAGTCTGTCTTAGGTCTCTGAACGAGTAAGACTAGCAAACAAGTCGATGGTTGTCTTGAGCTTGTTTGATTTATTGCTTTTAAGAAGAATGTGTCTGAGCTTTTAAAAGAATAAATATAGTCGTATTTCTTGGAATTGATTAACCCTGTACTACTGTGTGTTATACATCGTATACCTTACTTATCTTACATTAACAGAATCCTGAGATTCAAAGGGGATATAAAATAACATTGAAGAGAAAGTGGGAAACATAAACTCCTATTAAGCAACGGATAATTTTTATATTTATTCAACCCAATTTCAAAGACTTATGAAATAAAAGATGAAGAAGAACTCAGAAAATGGATTGAAATACACATCAAAATCGCCTAGCGAAGAGATTAATCCGCCAACGGAAGCAAAAGTCCAATCTCTAGATCGAATGAACTATTTTACAACAAAAAAAAACGGGGAACAAATCTCGCACTCTGAAAAATTAGTCTGTGAAGAGGGAAGGTATAAGAGAATTTTCTATCTCAAAATAAGAGAGAGAAACCCCTAATTAATTTCTTTTTTTTTCATTTGGAGAAGAACTGTGATATTTTTTTGTTAAACGAATGGTCTTTAATTTATTTATGTTCTTTTACTGTCTAAATAATTTAAAAATTATTTGAGAAGTCAGTTTCCTCTGTGTAGCATTCATATTAAATTATAGGATGATCAATTGTAGAAGTATCTATATTGAATTAAAATGTTATATCTAATTGTCATTACTAAAAAATATTTAATAGTTTATATCAATTAAATTTTCAATTTTAGTTTTTTTTATATTTATCCAAATAACATATATAATAAAAATATTCATATAATAAAAATGAAAAGATAATTACAAAAGACAAAAACATATTTTATAAATATATGAGAATGAAATATATTTATATATAATGTGATTTCATAAAAAGGCAAGTTAAAAAAAAAAAAACAGTTTTGATGTTTAGAAAATAATCATCTTCTTAGAACATAATGTTAAACAACATTATATATTTTAAAATTAGTAAGAATATTTTGTTATGTCGTTCTGTTTTCTCAGATTATTACAAAAAAGTAATTTAGATAACATATACTAAACCATCTTTCATGAACTAAAAATATTTTGTAATTTATACAATTGAGATATTTATTCATTATCGAATAATTTTTTTTTAAATTTTAAATTGCGATTTCCACTTTCTAGAAAATATTTTATCAAATACATAAATCCACAAACTTTAATCAAAGTAGTATGCCACTAAATTTTCTTTAGGCTTAATATTTTTAATTTATTTTTATTTTTAATTTTATTTATTTATATAACACAATATACCTATACTAAGAGTACATAGCCAATATGAAATTTTATGAATTTTAAAGATTATTAAGAATATTTTATTTATATTTTATATATCTAAAGTATAAAGTTATTTAAAATTACAAAAATAATTATTTTGTAAATATTAATATTTTCTCATGAGTTTTCAAAAATTTATCAGTGATGTCAATTTATAAACTTTGTACTTAATCATCACTTCAGTTTTTCTACTATTTTAAAAAATCAACAAAACTCAAATCAAACAAAAAAATTACGAAAGTACAATTTGCATATCTAAGATGAAGAAATATGTGTAACTCAATATAACCTATAAAATGAGTAACTTAAATAATTTAAATTCTTATATCCAATACCAAAAGTCTAAATGCAAAAAAAAAATTAATCAATATTTAAATCTAGGCATCAAAAAATATTATAGTTAAATTTGGAGAAATAAATACAATCTAATATACTCAAGTAATAACCAAATCAACTAGATATTATATATAAAATTACATGCATAGCTAAAATAAATTAATATTATTTAGAATAATTTTATTTTACAAAATAATTTAAATTAAAGCTAAAATATTAATAATTTTAATATATTTATTTTGTAAATATTTATATCTGTACATGATCACGGAAAAATCACCTAGTTACATATAATATAACTAAGAATGTGTATTGTTGTGTATATCCTTTATTAATGTTTTATTCTATATTTTAAGGTGGTTTGGTAAGCCCCTTTTTAATTAAAAAAACATTTAAGGTCATCTGCATGCTAAAAACCCCTATGATTAGGAATTTTGGTTGGATTTTATTGTTTTTGTCTTTACCTGATATCAAATATTTTGGAAGGAAAAGTATTAAACTAATATCAAATATTTTGGAAGGAAAACTACTAAACTAGTATGGAGTAGGAGTGGACACCGATAGAAAACTACTATAATTTTAACATTTGTGATATGCTTCATAGTTAGCGGATATTTAATTTTTTGTTTTGCTTTGTAACGGGAAAAAGGATATCCGGTATTCCGAAAATCCAAAAAAATTTATAGATATTTGCGAATATTTACGGATATTTATGTATAGCTCATTCACTTAGTTCAATACAAAACAAATCTAGAAAAACTATACGAGATTGTTTTCAAAAATTATCTTTTACATAACATAAAATAAAATAAAATTAAAGACTAGTGAAAATATATGCTCCATAAAATTTTTAAATTATTTAATTATTTTTGAAAACCTGCAATTTTTAAAAAAATATATTCATTACTTAATCTAATAAATTTGTAAATAAATTTAATAAAGTTCTATGTTAAAATAATATTTCTATAAAATCCTAGATTTTAAATTTTTATTTAATATATATATATATATAAGAGTATAAAAGCAGAGGAGAGCGGATATTTGAGTCTAAAGTTTTTAATATTTGGCATTTGTTCGCTTTAAAAGTATATTGGTTTTAATATTAGTTTTTCTTCGAATACTTACGGATATTAAAAAATTTTTGGATCGAGTTGAAAAATAACGAATCGAATCAAAACTAACAGATAAAATGTCAAACTCAACTTTCAAAGTTTCCAACACATCTCGGATAACCATGTGTTCAGTAATGAAGCAATTCAGATCTTTTTTATCAACATTTTGTTTTATAAAATGAAGCCTAAAGGGCACATTTACACGCAATTCAAGACCTAAATAAAATACATTCAGCCCAACTTGAGCCCAAATCTATACATAAACATGATGCGTAGGTGAAATACATATACAACACCTATTCACTTCCTAGGCTCCACCGCTTCCAGATGAGAGAGAGAGAGAGAGAGAGAGAGAGAGAGAGAGAGAGAGAGAGAGAGAGAGAGAGAGAGAGAGAGAGGGAGAGAGAGAGGGAGGGAGAGAGAGAGAGAGAGAGAGAGAGGGAGAGGGAGGGAGAGAGAGAGAGAGAGGGAGAGCGAGAGAGAGGGAGAGAGGGGGAGGGAGAGAGGGAGAGGGAGAGAGGGAGAGGGAGAGAGGGGGAGGGAGAGAGGGGGAGAGTGAGAGGGAGAGGGGGAGACGGAGAGAGAGAGAGAGAGAGAGAGAGAGAGAGAGAGAGAGGGATGGAGAGAGGGGGAGGGAGAGAGGGGGAGAGTGAGAGGGAGAGGGGGAGACGGAGAGAGAGAGGGAGAGAGAGAGAGAGAGAGAGAGAGAGAGAGAGAGAGAGAGAGAGAGAGAGAGAGAGAGAGAGAGAGAGAGAGAGAGAGAGAGAGAGAGAGAGAGAGAGAGAAACATCACCGAAACTCCGGCAATCACGTTCACCATCTTAAACTCACTTGAACTTCTTGTTTGCTCTGATCTCCTTCAATCGCCATCTGTTCAACAAGGACTTCTTCTCTAGACATTAGAATTAAAATCCAGCGAAGAACTTCAAAAAGAACCAAGACAGAACGTTGTTGGAACGCTAGCTTGTACGGTAGCTCCGGCTCTTCCATTTCTGCTTCGAATCTCACCAGTCTCTTCTAACTATGTAATTTTGACCATCGTGGATACTTCACTTTCTCTTATATGTGAAGTTTGATTCCCGTAGAATTAACACCATCACTACAAGAAAACATTCGTAAAACGAAAAACATTTACGAGGAATATCAGTCGTTGTAAATTTACGACGAGGTGACGAGTAGATTACGTGGAAAAATAAATTCTTTATAAAGTAGAAGTAAGTTTATAAGGGCCGATATCTAACTACAATTAAGTATTTAAGTTTTTTTTTTTCAATTGCAAAAGTAACGACTTATTTGGAAGTCATCTAGTTAAATGTAATATTTCAGTTTTATTTTTCTGGTGGAAGACTTCCATGTAAGTATTTTAGAAAAAGTCATCTTTCTAACACAATCCGGTCAATTGCAAAACTAACATGTTTATCCTAAACTGCTTACCGGGAAGTTTTCTCTAGTATTTTTGAAAAAAATTCAAAAACAAAGTTAGCCAATATTTACAAAGGAATACTTCCAAAGATATTTGTTGTAGAATATACTTTTTTAGAGGTCTTCATTTGTAAATTTTCAATTGCAAAAATGACCTAAATAGAATACTAGAAGTCTTCTGGGCGACTTCCGTGGAAGTTTTCTACGTTAAAGTTTAATAAACTTTCATTTTCTCTAAAACCATAAAGATTTTTTAACATTTTTTCTTGTCAATTCATGTATATAAGTTGATCTTGTGGTTCGTCAATGAAATTCATAGCTTAATTAGTTTTAATTATGAGGTTACTAACATTCATGTTTATTAATATTTCTAGCTAATCCGAGAAGAATTCCATGAAAGTATTCTACGTTAGTTTTTGTAAACTTGTTAAGTAACTTTAAGATATGTTTTTAACTTTCAAAAGTGGTAAGTAACTTCAAGAATATTAAGTAATATGGTTTAATGTGTCTTTTTAGATCATAAGATATATTTTTTTAACTTTCATGAAATTTAAAATTTAAATTTTCATTTAAAATTTGAGTTTCCCGCTTATATTTCAATTTCCCAATTTAAATTTAAATCTTCCAAGCAGTATTCTAAGAAGTCTTCCAAGAAGTCTTCCAATAAACTGTTATATGCTTGAACTTATGCAATGTTTGATATTTTGTGAATTTGACTATTTTTTTGTGTTTTGCTATTGAGGTTGTATCATTAACTACAATAATGTTAAGTACTTTTGGAAATATAATATTGTAGACATGGAAATATTTACCAAATTGTTTTCATTAATATGTCTTCGAAATTACAAAAGAATTCACGATTAAAAGAGTACACTTACAAATTACAAAACATATCATAAAGAAAATTATTATGAAGTATTTCTCCACAAAAACAAGCTTGGATTCCACTCGACATGGGAGAGGACTCTGTTAGAAGACTTCCAGGAAGACTACTAAAAGACTTTCAAGAAGACTTCCTAGAAGTCTTCCAAATTCTAACTCAGATCAGAAAAACCTGCAAATCTAAAAACGTTAAAATAGCTTCAAAACATAAAAAAAGAGTGGAAGATGAGATACGTCTACCTGCAAAACAAGATGAATTAGTGAGAGACATGAGACGAAAATTGGTAAATTGATATAAAGTTTGGTGTTTTCCAGTTCTAAGAGACTTAAGAGAGGTTAGAGAGTTTTAGTTTGGAAAAAAGGTAAGAGGTTTAAGCAATCAAAGACTTACCAAAACTCCTCCATGGAGACTACCAACACCCTCAGATCTGTTATGGGAGAAAACCCTGCCAAAAGACTTCCATGAAGTCTGCTAGTACATTAAATGTTAGAAGACTTGCCTAGAAGTCTTCCAAATTTGTCTCAGATATGAAAACTTGCATATCTAAAATCATTCAAATGGTTCAAAACATTGAAAAGTTTCAAAAATTAAGTAAAAAACTTAAAATAACAAAAAGTTCTTTCAAAAGGTAAGAGCTTTAACAACAAAAGGTTATCAAATAGAAAAAAAATATAATTTATAAATCTATCTTTAAAGGAGTGGAAGATAAGAACCATGTAATGAAAAATCTGAAAAAACAAAATAAATTAGTGAGAATGACATGAGATAAAAAATGATAAATTGATATAAAGTTTGCTGTTTTTAAGTTTAAAGAGATTAGAGAGAGGTTGATGAGTTTTAGAATGAGAAACATTACATTTTTGTCGCAGCCATTTGAGAGGAAGACATATAGAGAATGTCTAGTTTTTCCTTTATATAAGAAAACAAAAATTCCAATTAAATATATTTGATTTGAGTCTTCTAGTCTAGACCCCAAATTTACTACGTCTAGAAGACTTCTGCGGAAGTCTTCTAGTGCATTATTTGTTGGAAAACTTGAGTCACCTAAACTTTAAACTCAAAATAACTAACTAACTAGAAACAAATATTTCATAAAACTTAAAATCAATTTTTAAAGTATTTAATATACACAAAACTAAACACATATAAGTAAAAAAGAATACTTTTCGAAAAAAGTTAAGCTTACAAAATCTAACCCTAAGAATACATAAAATACTACAACATATGTTACTAAAATCAACTTTAAAAGTGTTTAATATACACAAAACTAAACACATATATGTTACAATTCAATTTTACTAGATCTTAATTTATATCATTTACAAATATTTATAATTACATGATTTTGATTTTTTCCACATCAAAATATTTTTTATAAAATTTATAAATTATTTTTAAGATCTACTATACCAGAAGATTTACAGAACCTTAGAACTCTTACAAAAGCTCAGAAGACTTTAGGTGGTTATATTCATGAAAATGAATTCTGTTTTTTTGTTTGGTCATAAGCGGTTGGTTATAATTTCGTTAACCTTTTGAGTTACTTTTCCATTTGAGTTAAGGTAAATTTTTGGGGTAA
>CAJHQQ010001378.1:0-99307 GCA_905132885.1 Moricandia moricandioides
CAAATTTTATTGGTTGAACAGTTTCCTATAAAGCTAAAAATTAACCTTTAAATCTCAAAACATACCTTAAAATCTTAAACATCATCTATTTTAAAACAAGATAAACCTTTCAAAACATCATATAAAAAGAAACGAAGGGAGTACTATTTTATATAAAGAATAATGGTTACAAACCTCTACCTTTTCCATTATTTTCAAATAATACCCTTCACTGATGGTTTAAAGGTTATTGTATCATTGGGACTAGGCATTCCTAAAAGAATAAACAACTTTTTAAAAGTTTGTTATGTTTTTTTTACTTACGTCAATAACTTTGTAGTTTTACCACAAATTTGATGTCACTTTCTAAATTTTCTTTAAAAAATAATAATTTTCATAAATACTAAAAGTTTGTAATAAAAAAACTAAACTAAATTTATTGAGACGGGCTTTCCACATAAAAATCAAGTTTTAATTGACGAGACAAAATTATTTTCAAAATCATTTATATATGTTTAAGATTGTTTATAAAAAATATACAAGTTTATAAATTCAGTTTCACCCTTTAAATACTGAACACTAAACAATAATCACTAAATTATAAAACCAAATGTTACGATATTTTTCTTAAAGTAATATCAAAATATGGTATCCAAGTTATGGTATATCAAATAGTTTCTCTCTATTAAAAGAGAGATACATTTTAAAAATAACTTTAATCTTATATTGTCTATTACAAAAATGTCATTGGCAACTTAAAATATGTATAGATTTCATTAATATTATTTTGGTCTTTCATTTGTTGATCAAAAACATGAAAATTTTGATTTTACTATATTTTTAAGAGTTTAGTTTAATTTTATATATATATATAATACAATATATATTATTCCATTTATTAAAATTTTTTTTTTAAATTTAATCAGTTAAATAGTTTTATATTTAATATTAAATTAATTAATTAAATTTATATACTAAAAATTAAACCTTTATAATATATACACTAAATAACAAACATAGTACCATTAATTTTTATATAATTGCAGATTTTTTGTGGGTTCTTCCATTAAATATTAAGTATAAGATGAATTGAATGAAAATAAAAACAAAATCATTTTAATTATAAAAATTTTAAATGACGAAGATGCAAGATGGAATAAAGTAATTAAATAATTTATGTTTAAAATTAAAATTTTTACAAATAAATATTTACCAATAAAATAATCAGTTTCTTAAGAAATAGGAGTTAAAATTTAGTATAGGTTTTTTGCAGTTATACTTTTAAAACATAGGCCAACCGAAAAGCCGTCTTACCTTGGAAAAAAAAACACTGTTTTCTGTTATTTCCGTTTTGAGATTAGAATTGGATTTTTCGTCTTTATTTTCAAATTAAAAATTATAGTTAAAGGAAATTGCTGATTTTTCTTTTCTTTTTCATCTTTGATATGATACCCACAATGTAGATATTTTGCTATATGATTAAAATTCTGCGTTTTATATTCCATATTTTTCGTGTGAAGGAATATTCAAAATAAATTAGGTTACAAAAAAATTTCGAATCTACTATTATAGATCATCAAAGTCACTCTACGAAATCAAATATATAATCTGTGAAACCCCACGTCTAGGTGAAATGATTTGGAAAATGAAACCTAGATCCTTTTTTTAAAACTACATGCAATGTATTGAGACTGAAAATGTCCATATTATTTGGGGTTAGTAAGATGTTTTTTTTAACTATTATATATATATATATATATGCTCATTTTATTATCTTGTATTAAACATAACTCAATACAACAAATCAATAACATTATGTTTTATATTAATTTCACACTATATATACATTTAACCTACTAGTTTCATTATGGATTTTATCTTTCCCACCCACTTTGACAAATAAAAGTATGGCAATACATTTGGTTTTTTGAGACAAAGAAAACTTCTGCAATTTCAAAATGTCGTATGGCTCCCCTCTATGAAATATTCTGTAGCAAAGTTTGAGTTATACCTAAACTAATTTAAACCAAGTATATATACAATTATATGAAAATACGTACCCGAGTGGCCTACACCAGAGCTGCCACCACCTGTGTTGGTTGATTTGGTTCCTTTCCACTTCCACTCCACCTCTCCTCTTCCATCACTGTTGCTAACGACATAGAGTTTCGAGAGCGTTGATAAGTGGAGGCAAATTTGAGTTCCGGTGTAGCCTTAAATTTCAGATAAGGATTAGAAACTCATTGACCACACCTCTCAGACTAATCTGTGTCACTGCCCCAAACGGTGGCACAACTAGACTCGAACCCACTTGATTTTTGTCATAGTAAACATTGAAAGAACGCTTTTGGTCGGAGCTAAGGCTGATTGGCTCGGAGAAATACATGACAAGGTAAAACGTTACTCCACTAGATGGAAGTTTTAGATTAGAGAATGACATATCATTCTCCGACCATGACGTGCGGAGGACAATCTCAGGTTGGCCGGTTCTCTGATTTTGTTGTGTTTATTGAAGCGGCAGCACTTGTTAGTTCCGTGACTGAATAATCCGGACTTGGCACAACCCAAAATCTATCATAAGGATCAAACGGCGACCTGTAAATGTAGTTTTTATAGAATTATCATCTCCCACTCAACAAAGACGTAAACCAATTAAAACATAGGACAATAAATTAAAAATAAAACGATTAAAACCGGGAAAGAAGAAAACCAACTAATTCTTAGGTAATCTCCAACGACACACCAAAACATCAAATTTGGTGTAATTTCATCTCCAACAAAATACTAAAAGTGATAACATTCCATCAAATTTTATGTAATACTATTCATCACACCTGATCTTTAAAATACATATTTATTATATTTCATTTAGTAATATAATTCAACTATTAGTAGTTCAGAATTATAACAAAACATAAATATACTATATTATTTTATATTTTCAATTAATAAATCACTATAATAAGTATTATCATTTACATTATATTTAATCTTTTATTTAAGTTATATTTAATAATGAAAAAATAATATTATTAATTACTGTAAAGTTATATTTAATGGTAAATAATTAAATTTTTATGTAATATTATTAAATTTATCAAACATTAAAATAACATTTTTAAAAAAAAAATTATAATATAGTTAAACTTGTATTGCTAACTAATACAAATTTTATTAAAATAAGTATATTATTTTGTTATGTGCTTTTCATATATGATAGTTTGTAATTTTGAATATATATAACTAATATTTTATACAAAATAGAATATTGGTAAGCCAAAAAGTATAAACGTAAAAAAAAATTATAAACATAAACTAAAAATTTACCAAAAATAATATCTAAGTGTAATTAAATAACTATTTGTTAATTAAAAATAACAAAATATAAAAATTATGAAAATTTAAAAAAATATATATATAATATCACTTTTGGTGTTATTGTTGAAAATGACAAAAAAATATGATACCAAAATACAAATTTGGATTAGTTTTAATACAAAATTTGATGTCATTGTTCGAGATGTTCTTAGTTTTACTGTTGTCAGGATGCTACCTTAGAAAAACTACTTCAGCTAGATTAAACAATATTCTTGAAAAGAAAATGAATATCGAGTTTTTTGAAAAAAAATACAGGTCTAAGTGAATGTAACTTAAACATTCACATAGTCAATAATTAACTTTATAACATACTAGGTTGTAACCCGCCCTACGGGCGGGCGAGAAATAAATGAAATAATATAAAAATATCTTAAATTGTAATGAAAACTTGAAAATATAAGTTTATTACCAATTAAAATAACATTAACGTAAATTATTTTGTAAATTATTTGTTTGTTATTGCTTAATAGACAAAGATTATCTCATTATTTATAAAACTTATATGAAAATGCTAATGGCTATATTTGATTTTTTAATATTTCTTTACTTGGCTATGACAGTAAGTAATTAGGTTGTTAGTTATTTGTGTTATTTTTTATGAATTTTATTTAATACGCATCAATGTTTATATTATAAATTAAGTGTTGGAGTTACTAATTGTAAGAAATCTCTTATTCTATTTACTTGATCAATAGCACTCGGCTTATGGACTGAGGAGGTTCTTTCTTGCTTGTACTTGGGCAGGGTGGATGTCGTTTTGTTGTCTTTCTAGTTTAGAGTGGATTGTATTTTTTAAGTTTTTAAAACGTCATTAAAATAGATGTAGTGGTAGATGATTGCATTAATTATTTAATAGAAAAACAGAAGTAAACATGATGTAACAAATTTGTTATCTAAAATGTGTAAGCTAATGTCTGCAATGATTTGGATGACTTTCGTGGTGATTATATTGATTTGTTTGTAATAGTGAATAGTTACATCTGTATTTCATATCATTGATGTGGCTGACTGTTCATTTTAATTTCAAATAAAACTTTGTTTTTTTACAGTCTCAGTCATTTTAGTTTTAATCCATTTGTAACTTTTTGAAAATAATTGATTCGATTAAAAGGTTAATGTGAATCAAAAATAAATTTAACTACAAAATGTATATTACAAAACAAATCTGCATCTTTTTTTCCTTGTTTTTTTTCATGAAATAGAAAGTATATTACAAAACACCAATTATTCGTTATTTTGTTTATCCTTTATATTTGTGTTTTATTTATGTTGGCAGAGTTATTAATAATCAAACGCAAATCCTAAGAAAAAAAACAAATTATTTAAAATCAAGTGTTATTTTAAGAATTGGTTTTACAATTATCGATGAGAATACGAAACTTGATACGACATCATTTTAATAATTATACATGTTTATGTAACGCCCCGACCGCTTACAGTTAATGGGTCACCCACGTCCGCTTTCTAGGTCTGTGGGCTCCATCCCATCCGACTGTCGGTCCATTAATTTTTGCAAGTCTCGAAATCATTGTTTATTGACCCTGCAATCACCACCCGACCTTTTCCCCGTGATTTGGCCTCACTCGCACGCTATCGAGAATCACTTGATAGATCACCTATCATTTCACAACTCCAGCTCAAACACGCTTAACTTTGGAGTTCTTTTAGGATATACTCCAGAAAAAGTAAGTCAACTTTGGTGACATAGGTAGTCAAATCAATTCTCTTAAGTCTTTTTACAAATCACAACTCGGGATGTTACAATTCTGTCGTGGTTGGATGAAAAGTCTTAAGCACTTTGCCGGTTATGCTCTACGAAAAAAGTCAAAAGATACAAACGGTGAAGATTAATAGTTACAGTCATTACATCTCAATTTTCATTTTTAAATGCCCAATTTTCATTTAAGAAGTACGAAGTTCATAATCATTACATTATACTCTTAAATTGTGAAGGTTTTTTAAGATGACACATGTCACATTTTTCTCATTCCTCTAGATGACTTAGCAGCATAGGAGAAGAGAGTGTTCTCCTTTATATATCCTTTATATATATAGATAGATATTTGCCTCCATCAAATTTTTTCTCTAATTCTTTTTTTACTACTTTCTTCAAATCGTAATTCACTGAGTTTCACAACATTTACTTACCTCACTAACTCCTTCCTACCGTAGGCGATCCGTCGTTGGAGAATGTAACCTTCTTTGGAGCCAAGATCTGTGTACATGGACGCGTCCAAGCTTCTTACTTCAATGGTAGACACAAAAGGGTGCTCGTTCAAAAACGTTCGAACAAAACAAACACTTGTATTCCCGCTTTCCGAAACAAAGATCGCCTCTGAGAAAACAACATCCGAACTTGTTGTGTGGATTGTGTCTCGATGTTTTCCGTCATACACGACATCAAAACTGGAGGATCGTATTTTCCGTCGTAGTACCCGTAGTAGAATCTCGTCCTAACTAACACCTTTGCACTTTATCCACCGTAATGTTGGAGTAACAATTTGTCTCTCCGGTCGGAAAATACCGTAGCGTGGTTAGATAGTCAGCAGCTACGGTGGTATCAATTTTGTATGATAAACCAGTTGATACAAAGTTCGTGTCTCCCAGCCAAGTTATGTTGCGCAAGTCAGTGTGCGAACTAGATAATCCACAATCTATGTTTATGTCTGAAACCACTCCATCATACATTCATACTCAGGCTCAATCTCCACTAACATAATAAATATCAGCGGTCGTTTCAAATTATTTTTATGCCATGTTTTAATTTTTTTAAACGTATATTAAAAACGTTAAAGGTAGAGTTTTAGCATTTAATAGCTCCATTTATATATGTTTATTTTATTTTTTGAAATTATAGGTCCTAAATTAAATTTTTTGATATTTTATACATATCTGTAAAACAAATTAAGAAAAAAAATTTAGAATCAGGATCCTGTTCAACTACTTCACTTGTACATGTTAAAAAGCCATCCCTAATAATATCTATGAAATGTTTGATTTAGTGAAAGACTAATAACTATAACGTAGGTAGAATAACTAACCCGCTGCATTAGGAAATATCATGATGGAAAAGCCGAGGAGAAAGCTAATGAACGAAGCTTGAACCATGTTTGATACCTCCATCATCAAGAGACAAAATCTATTTTGATCCGCTTATTTATATGTACATGGTCGATGATAGTGGAAGATGTTATATTCACAATCCCCTAAACATTAAAACACACATATAACTATATATATTAATATATATATGTATACTATAGTTATAGTTCATAAATAATAAATATAGTCGCCTCCGGAAATGAGGACTCGGACTGGTTGGACCAATATTTATATTTGATATGATCAAAACGTGGATGGAGGTAATAATCTTATATATATATATATATATATAGTACTAAAAGTACAATATACTTGATAGGGAGGCTGTCCACCTCAGCTTGGAAAATCAGCCAATAAAAAACTTACAATTTGCCACGTCGTATGTCTCTTTATTCAGCATTATAAGCCCAAAAGGCCAAAACGATTTTGGTTAGGTTAACATGTCCATTAGAGTCTCCCATTTAGGTGTAACTTTTCATTCCATTTTCTTCAATCTAAAACAAAACCTAAGAGCCGGAGACTTTAATCGATTGTGTAACGTCGTCCACCACCATCAAATTTATTAAAGCTTCAACACCGTTATCTCATTCATACTCTTCATCTCCCCCAATTCCACATATATAAAATTCCCCGAATCCAATCTCTTCTGGTAACTTCCATAGATAAGAAACAGTCTGATTTCCAGCTCTAAAGCTACTTTAATCTTGGCTGAGAATCCAGCAAAATCACCACCAAAGCTACAACTGAATAGACCACCGGTTCCACGGATACGAAAAAGGGGTTGCTCGGCTCCGTCAAGCGTGTGACTCCATCTACAGCCCTGAATCCTGCACAAAGCAAATTATCATATGGCTTGATCTGTTATTTATGGCAAAGAGGTATGGCCTGATATTCTAAGTCCCCGAATTTCATAATTTTTTTGTATCATCTAACCTATACTACACCTCAACATGAATCTGTGATACATGGTGCATAGCTCAGAACCGTGTAAGCCCTTTTAATTTTTTTTCTGAAGCATGGATCTCAGCTTCATTAACCTCTTATCTAATTTTTTTTTGACACTTTTAGGGTCCTGTCCGAGCTATGAGAACAGAGTTTAACGATTGAGTTCGACTGGTTCTGGTTCCATTCATCCAAAGAGTTTGAAGCGAGCTGTGTTCTCGGAGATGATCTCTATGGTAAGGTTTAGGTTTTGTTGTTGAATACAATTAATTATGCAAATAGTATGGTAATCCACGGAATATCAAACCCTATATTATGTGGCGATTTGATTTAAATTATTTTGCTTCTTTTTGTTTGTTGGTATTTGAATAATTAATTGGTGTTTGTCTCTATTGGAATGCAAATAAAGAAAGATCGAGAGTTACTGGAGCCGCACTGAGATCAAAGCGCAAAGGTTGTAAGAGAGACAAAGAGGGAGATGCTTTGAAGAGGTTTGTTGTTATTTGATTATTGCTGTTTTTGTTTTGTGTTTATGTTAGTCTAATGTTTAGCAACTTTTTAGAAACTTACATGGCCAAAAAAATACATACGTTTGTGGAGTGGACTATGCAGATTCGGGCCAATGGAGTATTACTTTTGATGGGTTGCTCTCCGTTTATTGCTACTGAAATCAATGATAGAGAAATCAACAACAAAGTTGTTTATATTTAATTATGTATAGAAACCATCTGAGCACAACGATGACATTGAGATAGTAATGACTAATGAAGAAAGAGAATGCTTGAGAAGAATCGGACTGAATATGAACAGTAACTTGGTTCTAGGTAGGAGCCACCAGATCTGTTCTTCGCTTCTTCTTATTCCTTTTTCAATGGCTACCAGGTTTTCAATATGTATATGTTTCGTTATTTAGGTAGAAGAGGAGTCTTTTATGGTGTAATGGAAGTGCTGCATCAGCATTGGAAACACAAAGAGGTTGACGATTGAATGAATAAAAATAACGAATGGACCATTAACTTGGATCACACGACAACAATATTGGTCTCAACGTTTAGGCATTTCTCATACCATACAAAGATGAGTTCCTTATTAGACATCTTCATGTTCTTTAATTTTGGGTAAAATGTTAAAAATAGTCCTAAGCTAAAATTAATCTTTCCATTGTTGATCGTTCACAATATCTTCAAAATCAATAACTTCCTCTTAATTGTGCAATCTGCTCTACCAAAACTCTTACCTCTTTTACAAGTCAACAAATTTACAATATATTTATCTTGAAGTTCAAATAGCGTATTTAAATAATGGGTTCAATTTATAGATGAAGATATCATTATTTTCATTCATATGTGAAGTAAAAGTATTAATGTATTTCAAAACTCATATAATCTTCTTCTTTTTTGCTAAAACTCCAAACTAACTTCAAAAATTCAAATTTTAAACTGAATAGTATACTATAGATACTAGAATATGAAAATTTATCATATTCTTTAATGTTACATGTAAAATAGAAGAAACGTACATCCCTATAATATTATTGAGAAGTGAAATTTCTTATGTGTTGTTATCACGTTGATTCCTATAATGGTTGATTATTGATATACCCTTAATGAATTAAAAATATTAAATTTAAATAACATTACTATTTTTTAGTAATTTCTGTTAATAAATTTTTTAATTCAGTTTCTTCTTTTTTCATATAACATAGATGATAAAAAGAAACATTTAGGAATTTAAAAACGAAAATATATTTATATAAAATATAATTTCATACAAAAGCGAAATTTCAAAAAATATATTCAAAGTAAATAAATAATATTCTCTTTAAAACATAATTTTAAGAACACTAAAATTTATTATTAAAGTAAAAAAAATCTATAAATCTATCTATTTTCTTAGATGAAACGATAATATATATATATATATATATATATATATATATACATATATATAATGTGATTTCATAAAAAATAAAGTTCACGAAAATAATTTGAAATTAAAAAAGAAATTTTTTTCCTTTAAACATAATTTTAAGTAACATAAAATATTTTCTCAAAGTAATATAAGTATTTATTCATATCTATGTATTTCTTAGATGATTATATAAACTAATTAAATAATATAAATTGAGATATTTTTAATTGATTAAATAATTTTATGATTAATATTATTGAAATAATATAATTCAATTTTGTCTATTATTTTGTTGACTATGAATATCTTATAATTACAAAAAAATCTACAAAAAATATTTAGTTACATAATATGACTGCTAAAAACAATCACATAAGAAAATGTTATATTTATTTTTAGTAGATATTAAAAAGGAAAGTAAAAATAATTATTGATTATAAGCATTTTTCAAATAATAATAAAATATTTTTAAATCGCATAATTCAGGATACTTTTTATGAAATAAAATAACTATACTTTATCATTATTAAAAAAAATTACTTGATATTTAGTTTACTTTTTTTTTTAATGTTTGTAGAACCTAATATATCCATAATCAAAATAACCAAGCAAATCTGAATTCTAATGTTTAAGATTATTTTAAATAATTTTTAATTTACTTTTTCATAAATATAAGGTATAAACTTAATTAAAATTTCTAAAATATTTAATTATTGTAAATACCAATATGTATTCATGAACTTTCATAAACTTATTAGTAAAATATTAATAAATAAAAATAAAACATTAACCGATTTTTACAATTAAGTTCTTTGTAAATTTATATATATGCATAAGATTTCAAATATTATCATAGATTCATTTATGAAATTTTGATTCAAATATATTTACATATCTAAGACAACAACCAACCGAAATGAAAATAATCCAAATATTCAAAATTTTAATATGTTTATAACAAAAAATATTATAGTGAAATTTAAAAAAGTAGATGCAATCCAATATATCCAAATTATAACCAAATTAATTGAATATAATATAATTAATTAATTATACATTAATTATAAAATAATTTAAAAATTAAAATAAAAATATCATTCAGTTATTATAATATATTTACTTATAAATAATTGTACATGTACATGTGCATAAGCATATTATAAAAATAGAAGAAATGTATATATCTATAAAACATCGTGTGTGCACTCTTCTATTAATAAGTTCAGAGATAATCATTTATGCACTTTTCTATCATCTCGAACTGCAACAATCTGAATTGAAGATTGCTACTAACTAAACAAATAAAATAAATAGAAACATTGACTACTTTTGCGTAAATTTACATATATGTCTCGAAAAAAATAAGTTTTACAACCCCCTAAAATTTCATTGAAGAGGAAAGATTGTGGTAAAAAATGGAAAAGGCTACAAGTTATAGCTATAAATTTATGACTCATTCCATATATGTATTTACTACTTTTCAAAAAATAACTATACATAAATGAAAATTTCATTCAGTTTTTTTTTGTTAAATTAAAAACCATGTAATTTTCTTCCTTATAATTTACTAAAATATATCTAATATATATATATAAATCATCTCAAGACATTTTGAAGCAAAAAGTACAAATTAAAACCAACATGAAAAATAATATTTATTTTTTTCATAATAACAATATTTACTTTTAATAACCTTTTGCTTTCATTAATATAAATAATACATTTATTATATTCGAGAGAATGTACTCAACAAAAAAAACTAAAGCAATATTAAGTAAAATGAAAATATAGAAGATAAACCCACGCGTAGCGTGGATCAAAACCCTAGTAGCACATAATTGTACTTGTGAAGGATGAAATAATACGTTGGAAAAATACAAAAGGTTTGTTGTTAATTGTTAAGGAATTTTCCAAGTAATCGTAGAATGCTTGACTTAGAAGAAATAATAAAAATATAATTTAAAAGAAGAAGAAATTATAAATTATGTTCGACGGGTCGTACGTTGTCGAAGGCATCAAAGGTTCGACAGCTTTTCGGCCAATATAAAAACCAGCTCAATAAAACATGATAGGCAGTCGCTGTTTGCAGGGGCGGATTCATAAATTTCTTTTAAGCATAGTTTTATGAAATTTTATACTATAATATTTGTATAGTCAAAGAACATCATCTGGCCATATTTGTGCCTGCCTTATTATATAAGTTGGATAATACTCTAATATATTATTGATAAGTACATATATTCCATGATAGATTGACTTCTCTCAATTCTAGTTTGATAATGTTTTTAAATCTTACTTTGATAAAGATGTAACTTTTTTATATTTATCTCTGACCATATCATAGTTGTATATATACATACCATCAAAGAAAAAAAACAATCAATGGGAGATTAATAAAAAGTTAATTCGATAACCAAATCTACACTTTACTTATAATGTCCCGTCCAAACACATAAAATGGTATGCGTTCTAAAAATTAGTTTCGTTTTCTTCTCACAGTAAGCAGCAATGATTATTTTTTAGGGCTGGACAATCGGAATTCAATAAGGTTTCAGTTTGGTTTCATTCGGATTTCGAGTTTTTGGGTTCATATTATAAAATTTTGGATTTGATTCGGTTTAGTCAAGTTTGGTTCATGGTTAGTTACATG
Source organism: Moricandia moricandioides (assembly GCA_905132885.1). Taxonomy (NCBI): domain Eukaryota; kingdom Viridiplantae; phylum Streptophyta; class Magnoliopsida; order Brassicales; family Brassicaceae; genus Moricandia; species Moricandia moricandioides. Next base: position 11,963 of record CAJHQQ010001378.1, read on the forward strand.
TCCAAGATACAGTTAAACCCAAATTAGTTTTGGTTTCATATACTAATCGGGTTATCAGTCTAAAAATACTAATTTATACTTTATTAAACTCAATATACTTTCAATCATTTAAAAAAATTTGTATATTTAGCTTCCTCAAATCATGTTATTGTCCTCACAATAAATTTTATGAAACTCATTTATTAACCATACAAGACTTTTCGTTGAACTATATATGACAACTTAAACATATCATGATTTATAACAAACCAAAGCCTTGTACGAATGAAAATTATACATAATGACACATTAAAAATGAAAGTCAACAACTAACAATTTTATAAATGTAAGAAACATTATTTATACTTTATAAGAAACCAACATTGTTTAAACTTCAAAACAAACTTATTCATAATTAAAATATAAATGCAGTGTCAAACATAGAACATTAATATTAGCCAAATAAAATGTATTGGATTAAGTATTTGAGTTAATTTCGGTTATACCACAAGTTTGATACCACTTTTCAAATTTATCATTAATGAATGATTATTTTCAAAAAATATCTTAATTATGAAGAAAATAGACTAAACTGATTTTTTTTTAAATATTTATAAAATATTTAGAAACTCATTAAAGTGTAAACACAAATACTCCTTTAACATTAAATACTAAACAATAATCATTAATTGTAAACCCAAATGTTTATATATTTAAATTGATGGTATTTAAAAAAAAACAGCACTTAACTTGTGGTATTCTTAGCAATTTCTCTTAATTATTTTGTTAGATTTTTTTTTCTATCCACTCTTACCAAACTTAATTAATTAACCAAAATCATTTATTTTATTGGATTATTCTCTAACAAAATTTACCAAAATTACAATAATCCTTTAACCGAATTATTCTCTAACCAAATTCTAGTGTAAATTAAACCAGTTTATTTAAAATGTGACTACAAACTTTAAATGTTATATATTCATGTATTTTATTTTTTTCATTTCACATACAAAATATAACCTATAAATGATATTTTTAAAAATATAAAGTTATTTTAAAAATATATGTTAAATAATTTGATGATGAATATTATTCACACATATGAATTATATGAATAAAAAAAATAATTTCAATTTAATATTTTCCTCAAAATTTAACATAGAAGTAAAATTTATTTTGCATATAAAAATTTAGAGACATATTTATCTATCTATCTTATTAAAACATAAATACATTTTCTGAAAGATAAATTTATTAATATTCATAAATATAATAATTAGTATTTTAATTTATAAATAAATACATCAAAAATGGTTACTATAGTTAAAATATTCATTGGAGAATATGTTATAACATATCATTTTGATTATTTTTATATCTAACTGCTATATGAGCAATCAACAAATTATAGAAAATTAAAAATTGTCGATCTCTCATAAATATTATATATTATAATCGAACAAACATCATATGAACACACATATCAAGTTATAGTACTTTAAGTTCATATATTTTATTCTATTAAACAAATATTTATGCGGGTGCACAGATCAAGTTCTAGTATTTTCTTAAAAAAAGAAACAATCAACTAACTTTGTTTCATGCTTGATTTGTTTTGATATTGGATCAGTTCACCAATTGTTTTTTTTTCCTTATTCCTTTATATCTTCACGTGATCTTTGATGGAAAAGAACACAAACTCTCTCTTCTATAACTCTTTTTCTAATGTGTGTTTATTTGTTATTGATGTTGTTACCATCATCAAAATTTTACATACCAATAACCATCATCACAAATATACAGATAAATGTTATTGTACCCTTATGATCACATACTTTCATTTGTATCCTTTGTGTCATTATGAAAACACATTTTCATTTGTGTCCTTATAATTACACCTTTTCATTTGTGTAATCTCAATTAATGGACATAAATTTACATTTTATGTGACCAACATATACATATACAAATAGCTATAGAAGAGCATGTATATCTAAATAAGATAAAGAAAAAATTATCGATACACTCAAATTTTAATATTTTAATCGAAACTGATCCATCAAGGTTTCGTCTTTCATATTAGAATTCCTTATTTGATGTGAACTTGATCCTTTATAATTAATCTAAAAGACACCTAAATCATATAAGAATAAATACTGTTGCGACACAAAATAGTTACATGCTTTAAAACACTGTAGTTCTTCTTTTCTAATGAAAGAGAGTGAAGTTTTCTCATCAACTAAAAACAAAACAAAAAAAAATCTTTAAATTACATGTTTTAGTGAGTAGCATTAAATGGCAAAATGTAACCGATAAAATTGATTTATTTTCAAGTTCATATTGTAGAATTTAAAAGGTCTTACAAATTCCTTTTTGACACGTTCTTAACAAATTCTATAATGTTTGTTTTGGAGTGATCTTATTTTTGGTCGATGGTATATTCATGTTTAGTTACAGCAGAACCTAAGAGGAAAAGTTAGCTTAAACCCTAAAACATGATAGAGAGCGAGCGAACTAAGACAAACTTCTTCTACGAAGGCCGATAGAGAGACGCCAAGTATCAAGAAGGTTCTCCGGCAAAAGACCAGCGAGAAACCACTGAAGGGAATGAGCCCAAAACGGAGAGCATCGTGATCCAATTCCAATCTGCTCCACCGCCGCTTTTGCATATACTTCCGGCGACGGTACAAAGAAGCTTGGTTTATCTATATATGCTACTTCTGACACCATCCTCGTTGCCACGTATAACGGCACCTGTCACATTACATGGGAAGTCATAACATACTATAGATTTACATAACGTATTCTAAGTTGCATGCAAAGATACATCGTATCCCTTAACGTAATGTAAAAGAAAACAAAAAGGTACCTGGCATTGGACGTGGATGCCAAACTGCTTATATTCCACATGCAAAGATCTTGATAGTTTATCAACATAACTGCATGCACATATTCGTTAATTCATGCATGTAGTATCTGAAATTTCCATAAAATTCATAAAACAGCTGCCATTTGTTTTTGTGAAAAAACACGATTTTAAAAAATGACAATTAGTATTATTCCATTTTACAAAAAAATAAAAGACAACTAGCTTTTCCTAATCACCAAATACATTTTTATTAACTCATGGACGAATCATACTATGTATGGCTATGATGCTACCGAAGTAAGACGTTAGCTACGTTGTTGTCATTTTTACAAAAAACAACACTCTAAGCAACTATACGAGGTTTTGTTGCGTGATTATTCATCATTAATTACTTTAACCATCCGCCTAGCTAGCTATTGAAGTCGTAAATGCACGGGGTTTACATGTGGGTGGCTTGGTGGGGATATACATCTACGTGTATAGAGTCGATTACACAATTTCATACTATTTATTACACACACCTAATAACTACCCAAAAAATAGAAAGATTGGACTGAAACTTAATGACTACATGCAAGTCACCGATATAGCTGCGTTAGTAATCTGAAAAAAAAACATATATTGTAGTAATTTCAGTATTAGAATAGAGATAATTTTATTCCAGTATAGACCGTTTTACACTATGATGCATGATTTTAAAAGAAAACTTATTAATTACAATCTTTTAGACTTTCTCAAAAGAAAAAAAAAAGATCTTTTAGACTTTTAGCTAGATCTAGATCTAGATTTAGAGCTCATAACAACCAAAAATTAGTTTTCTATATTACTATTTTATCTTAATTAGAGATTATTTTCTATTATTAATGACATAGAATTTTTTACTGTCCCATTCTCATCTAATATTTTTCTCAAGACTTCTAGATCTTTTTGTCAGGGTTTTGTTGGTCAGTATATATATAATAATAAAATGTGCATTAACCTTAAGCAGCACTAATTAAATAAAAGAAAAGTGAAAGTCCTAACGCTTTGGTGGCGGCGTAGATGGCATAGAGAGGATGAGAAGGGACAACAACGGCGGCGCCGGAGCTAATATTGACAATGGCTCCACGACGGCGGAGAAGCATTGGTCTGATGAGAGATCTTGTGACCCAAGTGGTGGCTTCAAGATTAACCCTAATGATTTTGGTCCATGTGAGTTGGTCAACCTCGTGGAAGAACATGGCTCGTGGATAAGTGATCCCCACGTTGTTTATCAGAATTCCAACTTCAACGCCTTTGATCCCATCCTCTATTGCTCCATATCCTGCTTCTGCACATTTCTCCGATACTCAACATATACATCATCCTTATATAATATCTCCCACCATCTTTAGTTTTGCATGCGTATCATTTTTGTAGACGAAAAATAGTTTAGAAGTTTACTGCCTCAAAATAATAAATATACATAGACAAGCAAAAATAATAATATGTTCAAAAAATAAATATACATAAACTAACAGAAAAAATATTTTAAGAAAGCATTTGATTTTTAGTTTAATCTTGTAAAGCATGTATCATTTAGTCGTGTTATATAATACTATAACAAATTTAATTGTATTTTGCAAATCTAGAGTAATTGTGTACTATAGTATATTTACACTCTAATTCATTTTGAGTTTGGATTTAGTAATTGTATTTTTCATCCTGGCTAGTTTTTTGAAACAAGAACATTTTCAAGTTTACAACCATGTAGTTATGCACATACACACACACACACACAAAATAAGTAAATAACTATGTATAGACTAGTTCTATAGGATTGACCAAAAGTAAAGTGAGGACTGCAATGAAGTAGAGAAAGTACGTTTAGTATTACCAGAGGAGAAGTCAAAGGGAATGATCTTGATCTTGATTTGTGGAAACTCTTGTTTGAAATCATTGGAGACAGAAGCAAGCTTCGAAGGGTTTCTGCTGACTAGGATGAGGTTAAGGCCGTGCTTGGCCAGCTCGTAAGCAAAGGCTCGTCCAATCCCATCTGTGGCTCCAGTGACCATAGCCCACGAGCCATAACGCTTGAGCCGATTGGGGTCAGTGAGGAGGAATCTCGTGATGAACCATTTCAGGAGAGGATAGAATAGTCTAAGGAGAGAGACAAAACCTATGAAGCTTACAATATGAAGATCCCATGTTCTTTGCATGTTCATCTTTCTGTTTCTTTTCTATTTCTTCTCTTCTGTTTTTTTTATTACTTTGCTGATTTTGTGTGGTCATGAGATTTGGGCATGGAGCTAACTCACTCTCTTTATGTATGAAAATTAAAATTGTGAAAGACTAGAGAGATATTTATTTATTATTTTCTTTCTTCCATCTTAATTACTTTACACAAAAATGAATTGAAGTAAGTAATAACACAAATTGTAGCTTACATAAAAGGACAAGTCAATGCCATCATATAGTACTATTTAGGAAAGTTTTTTTTTTGTTGTATAAAAGAAACTTTGAAAGAATGTGAAAGAAAGTAACTCAAAATTCAAGTACACAACAGGAAGAATATGATACTTTTGTGAAATTGGTAGATTGGGGTTTCACCCAAAAAAGGACTTTGCATTCAATATCTCATATTACCTTCAATGATTTGATTCATGGCAGATTTATAAATTAATCACGTTATTATAGTGTTCACCTAATTTTGCTCATTCTGTCCAAGCTAGTTCGTTCAATTAATACGACTCCAGTTTTGGACCATCATTGATTTGCTTAAAGACAAGCTTTTTCTGGTTAGTTAAAGTTAAATTTATTTACTGGTTTTGGTTAGAGACAAACCTTAAAACACGTCAATTCCAAACCTCAAGTTCTTGGGAGTAGAGAAAATAGTTAATGAGGAATAGGTAACAGGTACGAGCCTAGAAGTCTCCGTCTCTCCCACACTGTTTTGTTTTCGATAGATCATACAGTCATTAAAAAATTTAGCCTTCAAAACTTAAGGGCAACAAACGTCTAAGACAAACAACCACCTGTAATAACGTACCGAGTCCTAATCAAACATGGGCAACAAACGTCTAAGACAAACAACCACCTGTAATAACGTACCGAGTTCTAACCAAACATTCTAGGACTATGAAACTGAAGAACTAGCTCGCAGATAATCGAGACATTATTCAAGGGTATATTTACAAGATGACACCTATTATTCTCTCTTCTTACGGGTCGACAAAGAATGGGAAGAATAGGGAAAAGAGAGGGAGAAAGAGCAATTCGTGTGTGTATCTGTTGTATGTAGTTTCATGCGAGAGGCCTAAGAGATATAAGTCACCTGTCTTGTTACAAGATGGAAGCTAGGAGCCACAGATGCAATAAGAGACTGTATACCATAACGCCAAGCCTTGCTTGAGGACGTCTCATTAATACTCTTCCACCTGATACCCTGCATTACACAAATCAAAACTCAGTAAGACAACAACTCAGGAGCCATTTGAGATCAGTTTGATATGACTCGAGTGTTCACCATATTCCATCTACCCGATCTGCTATCATCTTTCCTTGCGTTGGAATCAGACCAGACATGTTGAGAGACTTGAAAACATGTCCTGTCAAAGAAAAAATAGATTCGTTTAAGATGAGTGAGCTTAGAGGCTCAAGTCATGCTTTGATAATAAACGAGAGATATATGTAGACGTTCTGACCTTTATCTTCATCTGTTTCGTTGTGGTTCATCAGATGCTCTGAATCTATATTGATTGAAAGATGATCCGCCGATCCTTTCCTCACCGTTCTCACTTGCGGTGCTGTAGGCACAGGTGATATCGATTTTTCACCAGGGCTCCCCTGTGTACAAAACGTTTTCAGTCCAAATGTGAAGATCGAAGCAAAATCATTGCTTATGAAATGATCAAATTAGCAGCTACATTTTATACTTTAAAGGTCATAACTTAGGCTCCAGATAAGAGTAAGAAAATAACAGGACAATTATTGCCATAGATGGCATCCACAAGGGTCAATCATAAGCTGTAATAGCACGTTATAAAATTTTACCTTGTCCTCAATCTCATATATCTCTAAGGTAGAAGGTGCTTCGAAGATGCTCCTTTCAAGAACGACATCAGGCTGAATGGCTTTGCTTTGAAGTTTATCCTCAAGTTATTTCACTTTTAGTGATAATTTATCCACAAATTTTTCGCTGCTGACTAACTTTAGTCCAAGTTCTTGGGCCCTAGATTTTGAACTCTCTGACTCTAGGAGAAGGGAAGCTATTTTTCTCTCTAGTGCTTGTAAGACTGTCCATGACTCAGAGAAGTCTGAGTCTAAGACAGGATCATTGCCCGCCAATATACCCAGCAGTTTCTCCAAGCTAGATATTAGCTTAGACAGTTCGTTCTTTGCCTTCACTAACTCTTGAGACCTTAGTTTGGTTCAGATATCTTTCTACCACAACCTTTTCTAGAGCTGCAGATGTTTCTTTTAGTCTCTTCTCCATATCTCGGATTACAACAGCAGCTGCGGTACTTGTTGTCTCAAAGAGCTTAAGAGTGGTACATGCTTTCTTTGTAGCAGAAGATAATTCTTTTACTCTCTGAGCGCATTCATTTACATGATTCTCCAGTGACTGTTCAGTTGATTCAGTTTCACTACCGTTATCATTTTCTTGGAACTGAACCAACTCTAGGAGTTCATTTTTCACTTCCGATTGCAGTTTGCTAGTAGCCTCGCCACATACAGACATCAAAGATGACAAATCTGTTTGTAATGCAGATATAGTGTTTTCCTGTTCAGGAACACTATCTTCTGCACCCCTCACCTGTTCTTTCAGGGACTCATTATGACCCATGACTTTCATCACATCAGCCCTAGATCCTCTTGGAAACGAAGTTCCGCCTCATCACTAGACAGACACTTCCTCAACTGATCAACAGCGTAGTAAAACTCAGTATACTTAGCACTCAAAAAGGCAACACCGTTCTCAAGATGAGCAATCTTTTCAGAGACAGAAGAGCCATGCATCAACCCTTCCTTCCCAAATACACTACTAAGAGAAAGCAAAACCCTATCAGTTGCAGCCACAAGTTGCTCCTCGATCTGTGACTGATGTCCAGAGAGCTCTGAAAGTTTGGTGGTGAGATGAGCAATCTCCTCGTCCTTCCCACTGATAATCCCACGAAGCTCCTTGAGTGCTTCCTCATGCTGAACCTTCTCTTCCTCGTAAGTTTCTAGAAACTTTGAGAAATGACTTATAATCTCCACGGTGTTCACATCTTCTACACCATTGGAAACGTTCTTCTCAGCAGTCAAGAGGTTAAACTGTTCCTGCAACACTGCAAGTTCCTTCTCCCTATCTTCCTTGTGATTTTGTACACAAACATAAAATGAACAAATCAAAACAAAGATCCTTACAATAAATAACTTTTGAATAAATCAAACGGACATTGTCATCATCATCATCATCTGTGATGAAAGCTTCCTTGCTAGGTGTATCGAAATTCAACTCTTCGGGAGCATCAACAAACATATCTTCCTTACTGTCAACGAAAGTTGTTCCCTGTGAAATTAAATTTCACCCAAATTTTAGAATGTAACGATTCGGGGAAGAAACAAAACACTATGGTAACGTTACAAATCTAAAATATGACCTGGTCAGGATCAAGCTCTTGCTGCTCATTTGAATCAGCATCATTCTCAATTCTATCAACCGAAGCCTGAAGAAGATCATCGTTCTCTTGCATAATCTTGTTCTCCCTAACAGCGAAGAGAAGAGATTATTAGTGAAAAAAACACGAGAGAGGAAGCTACAGAGAGAGGTAAGAGAAGCGTTTATGTTGTTGCTGCACGACCGACGCGGTGCGTTTGGTTTTCTCTCAATCGTCATACACTAGAGTTGTTTTTTGGTATGATTTATTATGTCGTGACATTGAAGTGGGTGATGTGTTTCAACCAATCAGAACCTTTTGCTTCTGTTTAAGCTTTCATATATGTGACATTTATTATAGTATCCAAGTCAAGGATCACATAGTCAATTACAAGTCTTTAATGTAAGACAAAATTAGAATATTATTGATCATAAAGTTTTGAACACAAAATAAATCTTCTGAACTAAGACCACTAAATTGAATATTACAAAGACCGTATACATCTTAACAAATTTCCATGTATAAATATTTCTTACATATGATGAAATAATGATGCCATTCCCAGTTTCATATACAATTCAACACAGCAGGACATGTAAACACTTTGTATTTCAATGTGTCGCTATTGTTCATAGGATCTTTACAACTGTTGATCCACATGTCACATTTTGTGGCACAATTTCTACGCTGATTACTTTCAGATTTTGTAAACGTGACATGTATCTTCTCAACACAAACCTTAACTCTTGACCCTCTTCAGTTGAAAGTTGAAACATTTCATTGCAGTGGTGCCTTACACATCCTCAATTCCTCATAACATCAAGCACTATTACTATGTTTTGGTCATCAGTCACCCATCACACAACACACACACACACATAAAAAGAGAGAAAGCAAACGCTTAGTAGTACCATATAAAGCCTTAAAGACGAGTCTCTTAGAACTTTTCTTTAGAGCACAGACACTAGTCTCCCACCTCCATCTCCATGTACTCTCCAGAAAACCTTGACCGCCTCATCAACCATTCCAGAATCAGTAGCCACAGCTCCAAAGATTGCCCTAAACCCACCACAAACGATAGCCGAGTTAGACGCATCAGTCTTGGGAGAAACCCTGATAACCCTCTCCAAACCCAACCGGTTTCCATCAAGAGCACATGAGGATTCCACATTCGAAACCTCTGCTATCAAACGGGTCAGAGCTTTGGAGGAGATATCGATGTCTTTAGCGAGAAAGTGAAGAGAAACCGAGGTTTCAATGAGATGGGCTCCAAAGATACTGAGGGCTTTGTTGTTCTCTTGAGAGAAGGAAGCATGAGTCATGGCACGGCGAAGAAGGTTGAGGTTGGTGAAGTTGTAGCTACATCCAAACAAAGAAAGGAGGCAACTTTAAGAGAAGATAGACTTAAAGATATGATATACTACCAAATAGTACTAAACTAATTTGACTTGATTAGTCACCAAATCAGCCAAAAAGCTCAGTGATTTCAACTTGATCATTACAGAGATGCATGACGAGAGTATCTAATCTAGTGAAAAAGTACCACAACAGTGAAAAGAGTGTACCCAATTTGAGATTGCAGCGTTGCGAGATTGGTAGCGAAAGGCGAGGAGAATGATTCGATTCCGACATTGGTTGCGCGAACCTGTAAGAGACGAAACGTATCGTCTTCTGATTTAGATATTCAAAAAGAAGAGTTTAGGGTTCTGGACTAATGGGAAGTACCTGAGACTGAGAAGAGGAGGAGAAGATCAGAAGAACAAGAAGCAGAGTGAATCGATGAGTAGTCATTATCATAGTTGAACCTCCCCTTGTTTCTTTCACTCTCTGCTTGTAAATTGACCGATCTTTGCTTCTTCTGCGTGAGACTTCACAACTTTATTTATCAATGTATAATGGGGGACTTCTCATTTTATGTATTTGTTTTTTTTTTATGTATATAAAATTATGGATAGAGTTTGGGGGGTGTATTTAAAAAATAAAAATAAATATTTTTTTAAAAATAAATGAAAAAAATATTTTAATTATTTTTCTAAAAATTATTTTAGTGATAAAATTTTTTAAAAAGATATTTAAGAAAATTACCTATTAACTATCATATATTGAAGTTAGTGACTTTACTTTATGTTTTGCTTTTTCATCTGTAGAATTTATTCTACTTAGCTTAATGTTATCTTTGCCAGAAAAAATATTTTATATTTCAAGAATCAAAACTTTAACTTTACAACTTTTCTTTTGGGTTTAGATACAAATAATTGTCACAACTAAAAAAAGCTAAAGAAAAGTTACTAAATTGTTAGGCTTATCTTGAATGGTTAATAATTTCTCCGTTTCATAAAAAAATATCAATTATACTTTTCACATATATTAAAAAAATAATTAAAATATATTTATATTTTCATTAATTACATCAATTTAACTAATAGTATACAGAAAAATAAATTTGTTTATTAAATCAATGTATTTTACAATTAATATTTAGAAGAAAATAAGTATAAATTGAATTGAAAATATAAATTATAAAACGACAATTTTTATGTAACAAATAAAAAAATATTGTTTAGATAACAATGTTTGAATAACACTTTAAAAAAAACAGAGGGAGTACAATCTTTGGTTAATTTCATTTAACTCTATTACTTGACACATGTAGAGAGTTTAGATCTCCTCTTGGAACATATGTTTGTGCTATCAAGAACTCAAACAAGAAGTGGGGTACATATGTAAACAGAGATCATAATTTCTCTTTTATATTTCATAAGGGTACACATTTTATGACAATCATCTTATTATCATAACCTAAAAACGAAAGATTAAATCATGGATCACCAGATTCTTATATACACTTAGTTAAAAGGTCTGGGATCTTTCTCTCCCTCTGTACACCCCCACCCGTGATGTGTGTTTCACCATCAAATCATATCAAGTACTCGTTGTAGCCTAAGAAGACAGCTTCAGGATAATCTTTAGGGAGGCTATTGATGTGTAGGTAGAACCTAAGAAGATCCTCTTTTGTGACCGTCTCAGTATCCACCACATCTTCATCGCAAGTCAGCACCCATAGATCCTCTGAGTTTACTCTCTTGATGCTGCCTCGACAAAACGGGCATGACTCAGACTTTGTGTTCCAGTTCCTGTAACATTTGATGCACATGGCGTGACAACAGTTAGGTAACACCATTTTGGTGCAAGGCTCCAAGCAGATCCCGCACTCCTCTTCTCTTTCTGAATCCATGAATCTGTTGCCTTCAACATCATACTTCTTGGTGATAGCTTTTGGATTTGGATACCATAAGCTGTCGCTTGGTAAGTCAGCAAAGTTGATATGAAGACGCTCTAGTGATGGTAATATAACACCTGCATTTTAGCAAAATCTATAAGACTAAGCCAATGGTAAAAAACACACAATGGTATTAAAAAGAGCTCTCAAGTCTTTACCGTAAAACTCTCTGATTGTAGCTTTCCTTCCGTACCTGGATAGATTCCACCGCCCATCAGAACGTACCTGTACAAGACAAAGAAGACAGCTATAAGACAAACAAGCCAAGAGGAGAGGAGAGGAGAGGAGAGACAGATGCATAAGTGATGTAAGAACCTTGTAAATGAGTATGTGGAAGAAATCAAAGCATCTTGGAAGCAGACATGAGAAGTCCATCCATTGAAGCAGGAATATGAAGAAAGGAGCCAAATTGCTGCAAACCAGTTTCATCTGAAGTCGCACACCACTCTTCCCCATAGGAATCTCAGCAGCCCTGAATCAAAGTTCGACACTTTTTTTTGAGAATATGAAGCAAAAGTTTCAATTTTTATAACATTTCTGCAAGTTTGTTTCTGCAATAACCTAAAGTTCGTGAGTAGAAAAGTGAAGCCCTAAGTGGGTTTCGGCTAATTCAATTCCTCAATCATCGAATCGTCAAAGGTAGACAAGTATCACAACAATCATGTTAATTTGATCATCAGAACCCTAAAGGCACAAAAACAGATACAGAAAGAAACCCAGATAGAATTGGATGACTCACAGTCCATTGGCGTGCTCGATGTCAGCCTCAAGAATCTTCAAAGAGTCCATGTAAGAAGACTTTGTCAACTGATAATACATGTCTCCCTTTCTCCCTCGAAAAAGAAATTAATACAAAAGGGAAAGACAAAAAAGAGAAACCAAAGTTGGTGTCTTGAAACAGACAATCCTTGGAACCAGAGATGAACAAAACAACAAACTCACGTCTGCTTTTCTCTTCGATTTTGCTTTATAAAAAATTTCTAGAAAAGATTAGAAGAAGAAGAAAAAAGGAAGAGACTTTCCGCTATTTGATGAATTTTGCGGCCAGAGAAAGAGACAGAGTTCGTGAAAGCCAAGGCAAACTGCAAAAGAAAACAATAAAAATCTTATCTCTTTGTTCTTTTTTAATTTCTCTCAACAGAAAAAAAAGTGTTTTAAGTTTGGGTTCTATCTGTTATAGAAGAAGAGATCATAAATTGTAACGTTAAAATATGGATATGATGCGATAATGAGTGTGTGTTCGTTGTTTAATAATGTAAGAGATGAAAATAGCTTTTTGTCCTTATCTACTAACATAACATTATGTATATGCTTTCTGTTCGCAAGGTAGGTCTTCGTTTCCAAACTGGCTTTTTATTTTTTATAATCAAAACTTCTTATTTAATAAATTAAAGCTTTCAATATCTGTGACCTGTCATAACCAACATTATTTCTGATTCCATTATGTTAATTATGGAATCAATATATCAATTTTTTTTTTTAATATATCAATTTTTTTGTTGTTCTAATTATCCGTTTTGTTTGTTCTATCTGATTTATCATTCCAAATTTACGAGTATATATTGGGATATATATCTTCAGGATTTGGACTAGTATCCTTATTGTGTCACAAATACGTTTGACTATAACAGATTCTAGAAACAGTTACGAAACTTTCATCTAAAAGAATTTTCTTAACATTTCAGAAAGTTTGCACGTTTTCAATTGAGTATAGTGGATAGCCCTTATTAATTAAGTCCTTTGAATTTATCAAATTCAGATGTAATCCTTTGAACGTGGCGTTGATCGTGTGGAGAACATATATACGTAATTCTCAAATTAAATTGATTTTATAAACTATAGTTTTTAACTTGAATCATTACTTTTCGCGTGGACTAGCAAGTAACAAACTTAGAGGATGATTAGAGTATGATTATCCAAGTCTTTAAAAAAGGTTCTTACACTGTTCACGGGTTCCACTGATACGTGCGACCTATGAACAGTGCAAAAACCACTTCCTAAAACTACTAAATAAGAATCGTTTTTAGAGAGTTTCTTACATTGTTTACCGGTCCCAGTGACACGTGGCCATTCGCGATTGTTTCGTTTTTATTTTTTTTTATTTTTTTTTTAAGTCAGCAAAAAAAGTAAATTAAGAAACCCACTTGGGATTTTAAGGTTAATGATGCTCTTAACCGGTTTTTTTAAAATTGAGGTTCTTAAACTTTTTTTTTTTACATTTTCGGATAATTGACGTCTTTTATATATCTTATTTAGAATATGGTTTTTAAGTTTTCTTAACTAAAAACTAAAAACGTCTTTTATAAAATCTAAGAATTTCACCCTAAAAAACCAAAGTTAATTATGTTCTGATTTTTATCTCCAGCACAAATCTTTCAGAGTCTTTCAATTACAAGTAAATGTTAGTAAACTATAAAATAACTTCACGTATAATAATTGTTTATAAAATACACTTCAAAATTCAAATATACTACTACTATTATTCTGGTTAGTTGTTATTGGTCGTAGTTAGTGATCAAATTAATTCAAAGTAGATGAACAGCCCATATAAGTCAAGTTAAATAATAAGAATTTGGAATCATTCGTACCCTAATTTTCAATTCGAAAATAGAATTGAACTAATCAAGTTTCTACCTAATGGTTCCATTGACTTGGAAGGAGGAATCTATCGACGACAAACATACAAATTATACCATAACGGTTATATAAGTCGCAAATAATAAACGTTGAGGTAAGGAATAGTCAAATGTTTACAGTAGAGTTGTTCAGCCCCATCCACCATCAACCCCCAACGATATGTTAATGATGATGTTGGGATGTGATTGATACTTCTAAAACCATCTCTAAACTAATTTTATTTTATTTTCTATTCTAAAAGTTGGTAAATATTTTCCATTAGCATACGCAGATATAGATTGATATTTTAAATTTTGTTTTTCTAATTGTTTCACCCACGCCTTAAATACATACTAGTAACATTTTATCATCACTTCATCCAGGATTAGATTTAAGCACCACCAAAAACAATTGGTTGGTGCTCGCAAAACCTTTTACACGTTTTCAATGACATTTAACAAGACTGGAGCGGCATGTATAATATGTTTTGTAAGAATTTAATTATAATGATTAAAAACATCTCCAAGAGACCCTCAAACCCTCAAATTTTGAAGTTTTTTACTTTTCAAGAGATTTTCTTGAGGGTTTAAATAGTGAAATCTCAAATTTGAGGTTCTACTATTCAAGTCTTCAAAACACTATTTACTTTACATTTTAGTCCTTATAGATTTATAATTCACATATATTGGTACAAACATTAATTTTTTTATCACTTTAATCCTTATAACTATATTTCACTTAAATATTCAAATATTCAAATATATCTTATATATACATATATCTATATATGTATTATTAATATATAAAATATATAAAAATGTTAAAACTAAAATAAAATAAATAGAAATAATATTACTTAAAAAATATTTATTATTTCACAGAAAATTATATTACATTGAAGAAATATTACAAATTAAAGATCAAACATACAAGATTAAATATTTTACACTAAATATGACACACATATATATTACTTTGAAATGGGTTAATTGATCATATTTGAAAACATTATGGAAATAACGATAGTGAATAATTTATATTTTATTTTATGAATTAAGGTGGATTTTATATTATTACTATGCATTCATGTGTTGTAATAAACTGTATTTATAATATTGTGTTTTATATTTTTAATGTGTACATATTATCTATCTCTATAAAATTTAAAAACTATAATTAATTTATATTAAAGTTGAGGATTAAGATACAAATTACATAAAACTTCCAAAACAAATTTGAAATTTCTTCTTGGAGTATACCACCCTTAAATCTTCATTTTCAGGATTTTTCACCCTTAAAATGAGGTTCATTCTTGGAGATGCTCAATCTCTAATGTATCTTCTTGTTTATAAATGAGTAGCATTGAGATCCACATTCTACACAACATATATGTTACTCGCACGGCAAACAAAAATTACAGAAAACTATACTTTTTCCGAGAAATACAGAAAAAGACTATTATACTAAGGTTACAGAAAAACTATACTTACAATTTTAGTAACGTTTAAACATTTTTCTTAATAAGAATTGTGTTTTCCTTCTTCTTTTCTTGACAAAGGGCTGAGAATTGTGTTTTTTTTAGGTATTGGTTTACTGAGTTTGTAATCTAAGTCTATCTAGTAAATTGTAATCTCCAAGTATATGCTTATTTAAGAAGATACTTATATATTTAAAATGCAGCATAACTTTATATCAACCCATGGAAATATATTCTAAGAAGTATGCAATGAGTTTTGTTCTTGTCTAGATCAAAACAGGGGGATTCAAGGAAGCTGATTCAAGAAGCTCTTCATCTTGTTCGAAAAGCAACATATGTTCTTCCATAAGAGTGATCCAAGCTTCAATTCCTTCTCCATCTTTAGCATCAATCAACAACATAAAGTTCTTGAAACTGGAAGTGCCTCTTCCGGTCACCCAAACCGGCTTCCCCCATCCAAAGTCAGCCTCATACATGCCAAGCTTACACCAGCTATTACTCATCCACAAGTCCATCTCCTTTCCTCTTCCATATACTTTCCCAATCTCTTCCAAAGACTCAAGAACTCTTGAAGAGGAAGTCAACATTTCCTTGCAGTTCAAGCTAAATACTTCCTTTGTTTTCCTTAACTCACTAACCACATCTTGAATCCCATCTAGCCTACCTTCTTGGTTCTTGAGAATCATGATGGAAAGCATATTCCCAATTGTGTTCTCAGGTAAAGAATCTACCTTCCCTCGTATGCTCACTGGTATCAGTAGCACTGAAGTTATTGTTGTTGAAGAACTCAATCTTGAAGCCTTAGTTGCACATCTCCAAAAAAGAGCTGTAACCGCTTCAACACGAGTTGGATTCTTGACAAGGTTGCTTGAAGCTTTGGCTCTGAGTTTCTTGATCTTTGAAGCATCGAACACAAACCTCTTTGTTACACAGTTCAACTCTTCAACCTCTACTTTATGATCCATCTGTTTTAAGGGAAGCTCATGAGGAGGTGGAGGAAAGAACTTTGAAGCTGTGAAACTAGGAATCAATGTAATCTCCAAACCACTTGCTGACTCAGCCCATCCTCTGATGAACATTGCTAAAGATGTTGCATCAGTGATCTTATGAGAAACACAGATTGTGATAACTAATCCTCCACAGCTGAAGAAGTTGGCCTGGATTAGCAACACAGGCCATGTAACTGCTTCTCTTGATCTAGCTTCAAGAGGAATGAGTGGTTCCAGTGATTCAGGAACAGGGCACTTGAGAAACTCCGAGAGTAGATGGTCTACTTTAGCTTCTATAAACACAGCTCCTTCATCATTACATTGGATGAAACTTCCTTTGATTCTTCCGGCAAGTGGGTAGAAGATTGGTAATGTTTTGGACAGAGATTTCTTGAGCTTCAAGGATGTTTCATCAGATGAAAAACCTAGAAGGTTATGTGGATCTGCAGAATAAAAGAGAAGTGCACCTGTGTACATAGGTGAGCTGAGCATATCAAGAAGAGAGAGATTGAGAATCCTCTTATCACTTGGAGTTGGAGAAGATGGTTTGATTACTTCTCTTGATAAGATCTCAACTTTCTTATCCATTATTACATAAAAATGTTTCTCAGCTATCTGGTTACCTCAGTCAAACCCTCTTAAAATCAGTTCAGTCAAGATTCTTGGTGAGATTAGTGAATGATTCCTCCATCACAAAAGAGCAGCCATATTATTATTAGTAGTTGTATTATATTTTAACATCAAAAGTTCCTGGTAGGCAAAAGTTCAGGATCAAAAGTTCAAGATTCTTACACATGAGAAGACAAAAATATGCTTAGTCCATTTTATGAATAAAAAAAGTAAAGTATATTGTCTTACACAGATCAAAACAAAGTATAGTTAAACGATTGATATTGACTTTTACAAAAAGTTGGTGAAGGGCTGATGGCACGTTAAAGTAAAGTATCGGAGTGAATTAGTTAATTTCGACCACGTAAAAGGACATTTTATGCGAATTATCTTGATAAATTAGAAAGAATAACCATACAAAAAAAACAAAAAATTAATACAATGAAGATTTAATCCATATAAGTCATGCATATAACTTGCCCAATAAAGACCGAAAATGTCTCCGTTTACGCTTGAGCTACCATTAGACATTGTTACACAGATGTTGGGTTAAAATTTCTCAAATAAACATTTTAAAATATTTGTTATCACTTAAGAAATAAAATGACTAAAATAAAATTTTTGTTTTGAAAATTTTAATATTTTTAAATTTTTATTTAACTATAAATCTTAACTCCAAAACTCAACCTCATAATTCTAAATCTTAAGTTTAGATTAATTAACCTAAGGGTATAAATATATATTTACATCATTTAATAAAGTCTATTTTGATCCTTTTTTTCTTGAGTGCTATTTTGAAGACAAAAAAAATTTATGTCTATTTTGGTCTTTATCACTACATGTTGGCTACTAAATTATGAAAAAAAAAAATTAAAAAAAAATGTTTAAGATCTCCAAATTCTAAGATCTGGCACTTTGGCTTGAATATCATTTGATTCATTATCACCATCCTACTAAGAAAATAATACATTTTTGCATATTTTCATTGATTATGTTTTCATTCTTATTGATATTCCTCTACTATCACATTGACGGTGTTATTATTTTATTCAATAACCAAATATGATGCATTGTATCCCACTTTTGAGATTCTTGAGAATTTTTATTGTTATCGGATGGATTTTCTCATGCAGTTTGATGGTTCATGTAGATCTAAGCATCATGTTTGATAAAGAACGAATGCAACACAACCAACATAACTTTAATAAATGTTAAAAGATTTGGCAATTGAAATTAGAAAAAGAGAAAACAAACTCTTTATGGATTTAATCACCGAAACAAATGAGCTAAAACAATAAACCCTATATTACTTATCAGATTTCTTGCGAAGTTCCTTCACCCATTTGAAGGCCTTTCCCAAACTGCTTTTGCTTCCGTCTTCCTTCTTTTTCTTCTTCTTATCATCGTCTTTAGATGAATTTGGAGGAGGATCAGAGTTGTAATCCCATTGATCTGCCCACGATAGTCCTGAATCCATCTCTCTCTCTCTCTCTCTCTCTCTCTCTCTCTCTCTCTCTGTTCAAGTTTTTTTAACGTGAAGGTTTAGAAACAAAGATTTGAGATGAAAGAAAGATTTTGTACTACTTATTTTAGACAATGTTGGTTTGACACAATGTCCATAAGTTTTCTTGGTATCTTATTTTTGGTTCCTTCTGTTTTTAGTTGTCTCTTTAGTTGAACAAAGAATCAACCATTCGCCTTTAACTGTCTAACCTTCGACATGAAGGGGAAACACGTACGTACTCATTCAACTAAAATTACAAGGACAACCCCTACACGAACAACTTCATTGGAATAATGTTTGTAATAAAGTTTTTTTCTTTTTTTTTTTAATCGGGAGGTGTCTGGACCTTCGATCAAAATAATTCCCAAGGCATGTGACCGACCGGTGTTGATATCATGTCTGGCGTAAAGCATCCTTCTCATGGTGGATTAAATTTAGGAGCGCAACAGCACCAACGCCTTAAACCAATTGGACTTCCAAATAATTTGTTTGATTACGTTGATTCTGAGTCCTCGACTGGTGATGTGTTATAAACTAAGTATATTGCCAACTAACGGTGACTAGACGAGAAGATGGAATATGAGGAGTTGTTTATTTACAAATTTGACTGCAATGTAATTAATCTGTTATTTTCAATTGTTATAATCAGAGTTAATTAATAGAGGGGCTTAGAGCATGATTATCCGGGTTTCTTAGGAGGGTTTCTTGCACTGTTCGCGGGCCCCACTGACATGTGGGGCCCATGAACAATGCAAGAACCGCTTCTAAAAACTATTAAATAAGAACCGGTTTTGGAGAGTTTCTTACACTGTTTGCGAGCCCCACTGACACGTGGCGACCCACGATTGGTTCGTTTTTTAAAAAAAAAATTTCTTTCTTTTTTAAGCAGCAAAAAAAAATAAAAAATAAAAATAAAAAAGGGTTCTAGCGATAATGATGCTCTTAGAACATATTTATTGGGGAAAACCTATTTGGGTTTCTTTTCTTCTTTTTTTTTCTAAAAAAAATTAAAAATGAACTTATCACTAACCACCGTATGTTAATGGGGTCTGCGAACAGTTCAAGAGACACACAGAATACGTCAATTAATTAGGCAATAGAAAAAACGTTTTTTGCTGTAGGTAGGTCATTCTCCCCTTTTAGAGATCCATTTTTCTCCCCAATAAACATGCTACTCCCTCCGTTTTTTTATAATTGACGTTTTAGGGGAATTTTTTTGTTCCAAATTATTTGACGTTTTCAATTTTCTATGTAAAATTTATTAGTAATTAATGTTAGATGACCAATGATATTATAGCTTCTATTTTACTATTGGTTGAATTGTGGTTAGGTAAACAATTAATGATGTTTTTGTTTAGAAAATGATAAAAAATTAAATGTTTCTTAATCTGTGTGCATAATCCTAGAACGTCAAATAAAAAAAAACGGAGGGAGTATTATATACAAGTATACAAAGAAGTCATAAATTACACTTCTGCCATTATATCCACACTAATAAAAGTTCATTGGATTGACAAGAAAAAAAAGGAGCGGAGAACTATACAACTTATTTTAACGTTGGTTTACATGTTACAAAGAAAAAGGTTATTTACAGTGTAAAACCAAAATAAAAGATATGGTATAGTGTTCTAAAAAAAAAAAAAGATTTGGTATAGTGATTGGGATAGAAGGAAATCTGGTCAATGAATATTGAAAACGAAAACTATGCCTCAATAGCTTTATTTATAGCAAGATATCACGGGGTGCAAGTGAGTTTTTCTTAGCATATCAGCATATGAATAGATACGCCTCTTTCAATGTAATCTAAAGAGTCTTTGTACACACAACTAGTATGCAAATAGTATCCTTGTTCAGATGTTTGGTTAAAGACAATGTCTTTGTAACATACTCCTCTGTTTAAAAAAAGAAATGTATCTTATAAATTTTTTGCAATTATATTAAAAAAAAACAAATACAATTTTGATTACCGATGCATAATTTTTGAAACTAACTATTTCATACATTTTTATCAATAGAATTGCAATAAACACATTTATATTTTTTAGAGTTTACAATTTACTATTACGTAATACACTGGGAATAGAAAAATATATCTTTTTGAAACAATTTTTTGTTTATAAAACGTGGATCTTTTTTTTTGGAATGGAGGGAATATATAAAATGATAATATATACTCTCTCGGTTTAATTTTAAGTGTCATTTTAGATTTGCACACATAAATTAATAAAATATTTAATTTTGCATATTTTCTATATAAAACATCATTACATATACACCTAACCATATTTCAATAAATAGAAAAATAAACTAGAGAAATAAATTAATAAATCTGCATTGGAATTTTAAAATGAGAATTATTTTGTAATGAAATTTTTTCTCTACAATGATATTTAATGTTACCTCCGTTTCAATTATTTGTTGTTGTAGAGTAAATTTTTTGTTTTAAAATAAGTATCGTTTTATAATTTCAATGCAAAGTTTATAATTTTATATTTTATTCTATTTTTTATTGGTTTAAAATGTGATTAAGCGTATATGTAATGATGTTTTTATTTTGAAAATATTTAAAATTAAACGTTTTCTTAATAAACTAAAATAAAATGGAGAAAGTATTAAGGAATATGAAACAAAGGGAGTATATAAAGCAAACATATATTAGATGTAAAAATCAAAAGACAAATAACAAATACTATATAAACGATTTATCTGACTTTAACGTTGTAAATATATTAACCACATGGTGGTATAGTAGTTTCTTTGGGATGTGGAGTTGTCATTTTGGTCTAGCCAGTGATCTATTTTTATTCTGTGTGATTTTTTTAACTTTTTATATGGTTAGTTGTTATGAGTTTCGGACTCCCACATAAAGCAATCGGACTTGTCTATTACCGGTAGATATATTCTTAGCTAGAGAATAAGTCGGTTGATTCTCAACCCACCACATATCCTCGGTTAATAAAAGAAAATGTTGTAAAGATATCATGTATCTTCTTGGTGTTATCCGGATGCAAATTTATAGTACTATTTTGTTCGAAAGATAATACGTTTATATATCGTTTATCCAGTCGTCAAAATATATTGTTAAGATATTCATTTCCAAAAACAAAAAGAAGAAAAGAAATGATTCATGAATAAATGCTATTTTCTTTTTGAAAAGCACATACTCTTTAACATCAGGTGATCTGAATGAAGAGTAATCTAACCTTTATCAATAAATAAATAAAACTGAAAATCATGCAGCGTTGTTGAATTTACAGAAAACAATGCTTAACAAGATAGAATAAAACAAAACTCACGGGGTATTTTAGTCATTGTTTACGTACAGGCGCGAGTTAAGCATGAGTTTTCACAGCTGTTGTTGCCTTATACATCGGGGAAAAAGATCAACAGTACATACTTACTAAGAGCATGATTATCCGGGGTTCTTAGGAGGGTTTCTTGCACTGTTCGCGTCAGTGGGGTCCATGAACAGTGCAAGAACCGCTTCTAAAAACTACTAAATAAGAACCGGTTTTAGAGAGTTTCTTACACTGTTTGCAGGCCCCACTGACACGTGGCGGCCCGCGATTGGTTCGTTTTTTTATTTTTTTATTTTTATTTTTTAAACAGCAAAAAAAAACAAAAAAAAAAATTTAAGAACCTCCGTTAAGGGTTCTAGGGATAATGATGGCCTAAGTAACATAACCAACTTGAATCTCAAATATATTTATTACCAAAGATAAATCGTCGAATAGTTAAACCAGAGATAAGTTCAAGTGAGAGAATCTCGAGTCTTGATCCTACTCTTATATATTACCCTAACCATCTCATCTTCATTCTCATCCTAACCTCTCCTTGATTCTCTCCTCTCTCTCTCTCTCTGAACGATATGGTGAACAACGAAAAGTCAGCGAGCGAGGCTGCGGCGTCTAAGCAGAAGAACGTCGACGATTGGTTACCGATCACTTCCTCAAGAAACGCCAAGTGGTGGTACTCTGCGTTTCACAATGTTACTGCCATGGTTGGTGCTGGTGTTCTCAGCTTGCCCTACGCCATGTCCAACCTCGGATGGTACTTTTTTTAGATCCATAACGGTTCATTTACTTGACTCATATTCATTATATATTCGATATCTAATGTGTTTTTTTTGTTAATCATTATTCACAAGGGGACCTGGCGTTACGTTGATGATAATGTCATGGCTCATAACTTTGTACACACTGTGGCAAATGGTGGAGATGCACGAGATGGTACCTGGGAAGAGGCTTGATAGGTATCACGAGCTAGGTCAAGCAGCTTTTGGCGAGAAGCTTGGCCTTTGGATCATTGTGCCTCAACAACTCATCGTGGAGGTCGGTGTAGACATTGTTTATATGGTCACTGGAGGCAAGTCTCTCAAGAAAGTACATGAACTCCTATGCTCTGATTGCAAGGACATCAGAACTACATATTGGATCATGATCTTTGCTTCTATCCACTTCATAATCTCTCACCTACCAAACTTTAACTCCATCTCCGTTATCTCACTCGCCGCTGCCGTTATGTCCCTAACGTAAGTATCTTCAAAACATATTTATTATTAAGTCTTTTCTCATTCTTTTCCCGAAAAATAGATTTTCTAGATTTCTTTTATACAAAAATAGATTTTCTAGATTTTATTGTTATATTGATAAGTTGTAAACTTTAAGAATATTAATTGATAATATTTTAATTGGTTAAATATCACTAGTTGATGGTTATTGAAAAGTGCATCATAAACTTAAATAATAAAATTAATCATAAGTATTTATTATTATATTTTAATATGTGAATAGTACAGAAAATTACAGAGACTATTATATAAAATTAACCTAACCAGTTTTGTGGCCATTTATATTAGTTTTTATTTATTTTTAATAACTTGAAACGTTTCATTGCCATTTAATTAAAACGTTTACAGTGATCATATTTATTGATTTAATGATATGGTTTTGTGTGATGCATTTAACAGTTACTCAACTATCGCATGGGGTGCATCAGTACACAAAGGTGTTCGTCCAGATGTAGACTACTCGTACAGAGCCTCGACAAGTTCTGGAAATGTATTCAACTTCTTGAACGCGTTGGGAGATGTCGCTTTTGCCTACGCAGGTCACAACGTCGTGTTGGAGATTCAAGCCACGATCCCTTCGACACCTGAGGTCCCATCCAAGGTTCCAATGTGGAGAGGAGTCGTTGTAGCCTACATCATAGTAGCCATTTGCTACTTCCCTGTAGCGTTCTTAGGCTACTGGATCTTTGGAAACAGCGTTGACGACAACATTCTAATGACTTTGGAGAAGCCTGTCTGGCTTATCGCAATGGCTAACTTGTTTGTGGTGGTCCACGTCATTGGAAGCTATCAGGTCTTCCACATTCTATTACTTCTTTTATCACTTAGAATATATCTCATGAATATTGACACCTTTCTCTATGAACTAGATCTTTGCAATGCCGGTGTTTGACATGCTTGAAACCTTTTTGGTCAAGAAGATGAAATTTGATCCTTCTTTCAAACTCCGATTCATCACTCGTAGTCTTTATGTTGGTAAGTCACATGCACTTCTCATTATATACATTTAAATTTGGTTATAGCTACGTACTCTATCGTTTTATCTGATTTTTTTTTTCTTTCGCATTGGACTGTGCAGCCTTCACTATGTTTGTTGGGATATGTATCCCGTTTTTTGGTGGACTACTCGGCTTCTTTGGAGGATTTGCATTCGCTCCAACAACTTACTACGTATAACACTCAATAAATCATTCATTTGTTTCATTCATTTTCTCAGAAACTAAACACAATAATGTTGCCATTGCAGCTTCCATGCATTATTTGGCTCATTCTCAAGAAACCAAAGAAGTTTAGTCTATCCTGGTTAATCAACTGGGTATGTTCTTTTTCTAACTAATGATCTATAGCTCTTGTTTTTTTCTAGTACATAATAATATATTGTTTGGTGTTACAGTTCTGCATTGTCGTAGGAGTTACTTTGACGGTCCTAGCACCCATTGGTGGCCTCAGAACCATCATTGTCAGCGCCAAGACCTACAAGTTCTTCTCTTAGATTTCTTCTTGTAACAAAAAAAAAGAGAGTAGATACTTATAAGAAAATAAGCCACGGCCAGTCTCGTTTTCCGTGACTGTCCGTAAGTTACGTATCTGCCGCTTTTATATCAAAACTACATATTCCAGTTCTTTTGTTATTTCGTAACTTGATGTGTTGTTGACGTATGGAAACTTGATCATTAGATCATCAAGTCTATTATGCAATGTTATCTTATTAAAACAAAAGATAATGTTTCAAAATGTTAAACCCGGTGTTACGTTACTAGAAGTTATGTTTCTTGTGGGTTTGGTCAAATAGCAGACAAAGTGCAAAACATGCTTCCATCATTTCCTATCTGATAGAGTAGAAAGCTCTTTGGTTTATATATTACGTAACGTAGTTTAAGCAATGAGTTTTAGATGTCTCTCCAAACATAATCCGCAGAACAGAAATGCCAGAATAATACCAAATCGTTTTTACCTAAACACCAAAGCAAATCATAACAAGTGCCTAGATAGCAATACCTCCATCAATGGTGAACGCCTGCAAAACCCAATGATTATAATCATAGTTAGGACGATAACATATTCTGAAAACCAAGCCTATGACCAAATATACATTTTGATAGGAGTATGAGTTAACCTGTCCGGTGATGTAACTTGCTGCAGGACTGAGAGCCAAGAATTCTACCAAGCCAGCCACATCTTCCGGTTGTCCATACCGTCCTGATAATCAAAACGGTTATCAGATTATTTTGATGCCTCATACATCCTCACCAACATATATTGCTTGCAACAAATGTAAAAACAATTGAACTCTTCATTACCTAATGGGATTGTTCCCAAGATTTTCTTTTCCATGTCTTCTCCAAGCTTGGCAGTCATGTCAGATGCAATGAATCCAGGGCAAACCACATTGACCTGTAATAGATCACATGTTCGATGGACCAAGTTCAAAATCTTGTCCAAGGAATGAAAAAAGAGAAGTATGATAAGGAAGATAGGTCGAATACATTTATATTCCTGCTCGCACCCTCTCTGGCAGCAGTCTTGGAGAACCCAATAACTCCAGCTTTAGCAGCAGCGTAGTTTGCTTGACCAATATTACCAATGAGACCAACAACTGACGCTATGTTGATGATTCTTCCCTGCATTCATGCTTGTCTTTATGTCACTTCTTAATCTCATAGAGGAGCTCAAATGAAAACCGATATGGCAGATGACAATTGCAGAAAACGTAGAAGGTGAGGTGAAGTAAGTAAATACCTTTCTCTTCTTCATCATGATCTTTGTTGCAGCCTACAGAGAGTAAATATGAGTTTCAGTCCTAAAGATTCTGAGTATCAAAATTTACGCAGGATGCGCAGGAAGACAAACCTGGGTACAGAGAAACACTCCAGTGAGATTCAAATCAATCACTTCATCCCACTGGGATTTCTTCATGCGAATCAACAAGGTATCCCGAGTAATTCCTGAAAAGTATGTAGCCATGTCAGTGACAGTAAGGTAGTCAGTAAAAATCAAGAAGAACCAAGGTTTACTTTCATATACCTGCATTGTTAACGACGACATCAATGGTTCCCCATGCATCAACAGCCTGCAGATATATGATACAAAAAGCAAATCATAAAATGAATGGAGAATGATAAAGATGGTCTACAATTTGATCACATACGGTTTTCATCATGGCTTCCACATCAGCCTCTTTCGAGACATCACCCCCAAAAGTAATAGCCTGGCCACCATATGCTTCAATCTACAGTTCCATAGAGAACAAACGGTTACACGGTAGAAGAAAAAGACTATTGAGTGCAGATGCTATTTGTTAAATAAAAGTTATTGAGCAGTGTGGCTGAGAGCGAATCACAAACATATTTGAGAAGCATACAGCAACAAGAAACAATATTTGGAAATCGTTCCAGGGTTAGAAAATGCAGATGTAATTCAGTTTTTTTTTGTCCCAGAAACCAAAACTGTTTCAAGGGTTCAATGTTAATCCCCAAAGCTGCCATATAGATCATCCCTCCATATTTAACTCTTATGATTATTGGTCTAAAGTGATTTTCCCAGGGGGAAAAACAAAGAAAGAGCTGGGAAACCAAAGCAGAGACTCAATCACCTGTTTAGAAACTTCTTCAGCCTCCTTTGCTGACCTAGCATAATTCACCAAGACCTGCAAGCAGAAAACACAATGTCTCAGCATTAGACCGTAACCTCAACTGTTTATTCTTTCACTATTAAACTCAAGCCACACATATAACCGAATACTTATGGGTCTAGTACCAAAACTTGAGCTAAAGATCTTCATAAATCGAAAACTTTAAGACCAGTATGATGCAAAGTGAACGTTTTGCAGACCAAACTTGTAACAAAAGGAACCCAGAATCAAATACGAAGCAGATGGTGTAAAGCCAAACCTTGCAGCCAGCTTTGCCCAAGGAAAGAGCAATAGCTTTACCAATCCCTCTGGATGCACCAGTGACAACGACCACAGGAGACTCCACTTTCGGAACAGCTTCACCTGTCGATTGCTCAACAGCTGTCGCTTGAGCTTTCACAGCTGCGTGCGATTATGACATAATATAATGAGAACCGATCTTAAGGGAAACAACAGAGGAAGATGAATTGGATACCAGTGGAGGTTGCAAAGGACTGTAGCGATCCACATCTCAGCATTCCGAAATGAGGCATCGCAGACTGAAGCGGAGCCCATTGACGGACCGGGCGGATCTCACGGAAACCGAGGTTCTTGACGGCTTTCAAAGAGGTGAGCTTTGTAGCTGCAACGGTGGTGGCCATCGAAGGGAGAATACGGTGAGAGCGGAGGAGGAACCTCGTAAAGATCGACACAGTGGGGCGGAGAGGAGAAAAAGTCTGAATCTTGACTTTCTTTTCTAAACAAATTTAATTGGAAAAGCGATACGGACGAGGTTGTGCTTCTTGTGCTGTGTTAGTTGAGAACTTGGGAGTGAGTAGTTGGAGCTGGTTGTCGAGACGAGAGAGAGTGTGTTGAAAGGGGACTAGATTGAACCGGACCGAACCAATTTTAAGGGTTTCTCAGTTTGTAGTATACCATTGTGCTTCTGCTTGAAGGTCTTGGTGAACTATGATTAACGATTAGACCGTAACCTCTTATACCTGAACCGGAATAATCGATCCGAATCTCTATAGGTATTTGGGTCTAAAAATCCAAATCCGAATAGACCCGATCCAAACCGAACCTGAGAATCGATCGTGTATCCAAAGATCCGAAACTAAAAACACTAACAAAACTAGATCTGTGCAAAATAACCGGAACCAAAGAACCAAACAAAAATACCTGAGCCTAGAGCCAAACCGAAACCCTCAAATATCCGAATAGTTTCTATATTTCTATATCCAAAATAACTGAACCAAACCGAAACCGAACCAAAAACCAAACAGATACCCAAATATATAAAATATTAATTATATATACATATAACATAGGACAAATCTCTCAAATAGACATTTTTAAAGTTTTTATCACAAAAATAAATTTTGAGAGAAAAATGACCAAAATAGACCTTTTTTATTTTGAAAATTTTAATATTTTTTAAATTTTTTAATTTTTAAACCTCAACTCCAAAACTCTCACCTCATAACTCTAAACCCTAAGTTTAGATTAGTTAACCCAAGGGTATAAATATATATTTACATCCTTTAATAAAGTTTATTTTGGTGATTTTTCTCTTTGAGTGCTATTTTGGGGACAAAATTTTTTTAGGTCTATTTTGGTCTTTATCTCTATAACATACCTCAATATATATTTATAATTTAAAATTCTATTAAAGTATTCGAAAATAGTTGAAAAAATAGTATTAAAAATATCCAGATATTTTTATTCTAGATATCCAAAGTAGTCTGAAATATCCAAGATGTTTATCTGAATTATCTGAATTATTCAATATTTTACCCAAAGTATCGATATTTAACCCGAACTAACTAAACCAGAACCAAATAAAAACTGAGTTTTTGGGTATTTTCGGTTCTTAGTTTTACTATTCGAACCAAACCGAACCCGAAACTATCTGAATCGAACCGAACCAAAAATAGATTAAGTAGTAAATGGATTCTCTAGCCTTTTACCCGAACTATCCGATACTCGAACCGAACCGATACCCGAAATACCTAGGCCTAAACAAAATTAGAAATTTTCTTATATTTTTTAAAAATTCTCTATTATGAATGTTCAAAAATTTTAGACCCGAACCGTTCCGAATTAAAAAAAAACAACATAAAACTGATCTAAAATTCTATAGGTACCTATATGGGTTCAAAACTTCCCTACCCAAAAGACCTAAATCCGACCGAATACCTGAATCCCCAAGCCTAATAACTACATCAAAACTAACTTTTTGTTTAATCGGTTTTCACGATAAACCCGAGGGATTGAGAGCATCTCTAACTCCACTAGGCCTGGGGCATTTTAACCTGGACCCGAAGACCCGACCCGGACCCGGTCCAAAAATACCCGATCCGAACCCGAACCGAAAGTTTATAAGTACCTTTTGGGTCTAAATTTCTTTTACCCGAATAGACCCGGACCCAAAGAGAACCGACCCGAATAGACCCAAACCCGAAAAGAACCGATCCGAATAGACCTAACCCGACAAGAACCGATTTGTACCCGACTTAAAAACATGTATATTAAAACTATGATTTTTTTGTGTTATGTTTTATATATATATATATTATATTTTATTTAGTTGAAATGTCTTTTGTTAACAATATTTATTATTATTTTGTAACATTTTTAAGTAATATGAAGGTTTAAAATATAAAATTTAGAGTTTAAAATGATTTATGTTAATTATTAATAGTTTAATTTAAGCTATTTTATAAATATTTAGATATATATGACAAATATTAATTAAATTTGAGTGAGTCTGGGTATGCCATGTATTTTTCAGATTCTAAATATCCAAACCCGATCCAGACCCGATATGGACCCGAAAAATTACGGGTATTTTATAGGTATTGAAATTATAGACCCAAACCGACCCGGACCCGACAAGACCCGACCCAAAAAATTACAGATACCTATATGGATCTAAATTTTCAAGACCCGAAGAACTCGGACCCGACAGGACCCGACCCGAACCCGACCCGAGGACCCGGATGCCCAGGCCTAAACTCCACTCTGTATTTCACTTCAAAATAAAATTTAGAATAAAAAATGTTCTAACCTTAGTCTATTTTTCATTCTATAATATAATAAAAATAGTTTAATTCAAAAATGAAATAATGTTTTTGTTTTTTATTTTATTTTCACTTAAACGGAGCAGGATTAAAGTAAAATAAATGGGGTTACTTTATTTTAGACATAAAAATGAAGTTGAAGATGCAATGAGAAACCAATGCATAACAAATACAACCAGATTTATCTTGGCCATTAATGTGTACTTATTAAGAAGAGTTTTGTTTTTTCTCGGAAGTGGAATCGTTAGCATATGTCATCGTTCTTCTAGCTCATGGTTTCTCAGAAGCCACATCAAGCTTTTGGCCAGAGATAAACCGCAAGAAGCTTCAGAATGGTGAGCACTTGGTTCAAAAGCTGAGACGGCTGAACTCTAGCCATGATGAAGCCAACCAAGATTACAGATACATCTCAGAGATTCTAGTAGCATCAGGTCTTCTCCTTCAAGGCTGGAAGCGTTCAACTACACCCGTCAGGCCAACCGATCAACCCAGAGCTTTTCTTTGTTCTTGAGCAGACAAAGGGAAGCAGCACTACGCATATGCTACACAAAGAAGAAAGCAAGGTTCTGAATAAGGAGAAGCTGAACCGCAAAGTTGTTTTTGACGCCGTTAATGAGATTCTTGCGGAGAAACTAGCATTGATGAAGTCATCTGGTAAAATGACTAAGAAAGCAATGAGGCACAACAACTATCGAAAGAACTCTGTTCAACTATATAGAAACACTGCAAAAGCAAGCCCGAAAGAGATTGGAAAACTTCTATTTGGAGGAAGAAGACGACTTCCTGAGAAGTATTACTTGTTGAAGATGTGAAAAATTCGGTCTGGGAACTGGGTAGACTTCAATGGAGAAAGCTCGGGATTGGTGGTGGATGTTGGACTTTCCTTTCTACTTTTTGGTATAAAATGTAATTAGTAATTTGGATATAAATAGAATCCCCTCCTTTCTACTTTGAAAAGCGTTTCATGCAAGTTCTTGTATTCTAATAGTATATTACTTATTGAACAACTCATCAAACCAGTTTTAAGATACATGTTTGGGCATTACATTTATTCAAAAGCAAGTACAATACATAGGTTATGTGAAAAAAAACAGGAGGTTCTGAGAAGAGAAGACAAACAGATGAGGGCACAAGAATGGATTTGAACCCCCCCGTTTTACCACAACAAATACTTGGCCTTGTGGATGAAAGCATCAACGAGGTCGAACCAAAATCTTCTCCAAGGAGAGTCAAACAAGAGAGATGATAAAATTCCAAGAAGTATAGTCACATAAGCTGCAGCTAAACTCCAGTAGAACGATACCATGTCGACTATGGACTCATCAGCTTCCACTCCATTATCTGATTCTTGAAAGTTACTGTTGTGGCAGCTTGTGTTGATTGATTCTCCACAAAGAAGAGGATTACCTAAGTAGCTTTGTGCATCGAAAGTATTAAACTGTCTTCCTTGTGGAATGATTCCAGATAAGTTGTTGAAGGAGACGTTGAAAACAGCTAGGCTGCTCAGCTCCGTTAGTTGTGATGGGATCCGCCCTTGTAACCGGTTGAAGGAGAGGTCAAGGCTTTCCACATTCTTCAGACCTGAAAAGCTTTTTGGTATCAACCCTGATAAGTTATTGTGAGAAAGATTAAGAGCTTGTAGCTCCTGAAGACCTCCAAGCTCTGCTGGGATATCACCACTCAACTCATTTTCCGAGAGATCAATTCCAAACAATAATTTGAGATTTCCACCCAAGTAGGTATCGTATCGGTGTTTTGTTGCAAATTCAATTTTAACCTGGGTGATTGTCTTGTATATCAGCATAAATGGCTCCACCAGGATAAGAGAGTCAAAATATATTCGGAAACCCTCTACACGGAAGTCTATTTGCGGAGTAAAATCAGTGAACTTAATATCAATCGCTGAAATACTTGCGTAATACCGATCAAATTCTGAATCCTCTTTCCCAAAAACAAAAGATGTATGGCTGAAGCATGAAGGTATGGAACCATTCAATCTGTTGTTAGCAAGATCAAGAAGTTTTATGTTTCTTAGGCCACACAACCGGTGAGGAATACTACCTGTTAAATGATTCCCCCTTAGAAGTAGAGTATGTGTGTATCGAGTGTTGGTGAACGCCGGAATACTCCCAGACAATCTATTATTTCTCAGATCAAGAATAGAGACGTTATTCAACAATGTGTCCGGAATAACCCCGGATAAATTATTATCTTGAAGGAGTAATACTACTGGACTTGTCGAATTGATGCATGAAGGTATGTCCCCAGATAAAGTATTTGCGGAAAGGTCCAACAGTTCAAGATAGAATAAGTTGAACAACGAAATAGGTATTTCACCTTCCAATGAGTTGTTTGAAAGTAGTAGTGCGCTTAAGGATGAAAGTTCGCCAATCCAGCTTGGAATATCACCTGTGAGATTGTTGTTTGAAATGTCAAGCAGTTCCAAGCCTTCCATGCTCCGCAAACCCTTACCAATCTTTCCTGTAAACATATTGTTATCCATAGACAGCTCCTTTATATTAGGAAAGCTGACTATTTCTGGAAACACCTCTCCACTTAGTTTGTTATGTGACAGTGTCAAGAAACTCATGAAATAACAACCAGTAACAAAACTTCTGGGCAGATTTCCATGGAAGTTGTTGTGAGATAGATCCAGATATATTATATCTTTCATGTTACCAAGAGAAGATGGAAGATATCCATGAAAACCGTTATTAGCTAGATTCATATAATGTAAATGAGGAAGTATCCCCCCAATATTCTCAGGCAACAAATGATTGAAGTCATTGGCTGACACATCTAGGAAATGCAGATTGGGGGCAGAACCTTGAAGTTGAAAGCTTGTAAACGAATTATTTCGTAGAAACAAAACTTCGAGTTTTGTATTGTTGACCAATAGCCAATGAGGAAAATCTCCTGACATTTTATTGTCAGAGAGATCAATGCGACTCAAATCATTTTGGTATAAGAGAAAACAAGGAATCTTCACCAAGTTGCAAGATCGTAGTTCAATAACACTTAGTTGAAATTTTGGCTTCCAGTAACTTTCAGATTTTACTTGAAATGATATGGATTTCGAACCAAGTTTGAAAACCCTCAACTCTGAGAGGTTGGAAAGCGAACCAAGTGAGAAGAAGCCTTCAAAATTGTTATCTAACAACGATAAGTACTTGAGGGATCCAAGGTTACCGAGAGCAGATGGCACTTTCCCAGTCAATTGGTTTGATGAGAGATCAAGAACTCGAAGTCTAGTCAAGCCAGTTAAGCATAAAGGAAACTGACCTACAAGTTTGTTATGACTGAGATCAAGCTCTTGCATATTTTTCATTTTGCAAATCCCTGTGATGATCAAATGCAAGTTTACATACACATCAGTAAACTTTAATTCACCACCAACTTTAATGGAGTATCATAGTATATGTATGGACTTGCCTTGCAATCCCCTTGATGCAGAAAATTCATTACCACTGAGATCCAGAGCTTTTAGCTTCTTTGGGAAAGGTAAAACTGCCACAAGACAAAACCACACAAAGCAAAAAAATAACTTTGCCTATGAACATGATGATCTCAAGAAAATATTTTATATGGAAAGTAATCTTGAGCTACCTAAAATTGGTAAGGGGCCATTAAATTTGTTTTCACTCATGTCCAGCAGCTCCAAATTTGTGAGATCTTTAAGTTCTGAAGGAGTCCAACATAAAACAAGATAATGCTAAACAAGGATCTTACAAACTGACGCAAGACATAATTTACGAAAAATCTCCCAAATAACTCTTTTGAAGTTTTTGTCACAAAAATAGATTTTGAGAGAAAAAATGACTAAAATAGACTTTTTTATTTTGAAAATTTTAATATTTTTTAATTTTAAAATTTTAAACCTCAATTCCAAAACCTCCAGCCCATAACTCTAAACCCTAAGTTTAAATTAGTTAACCCAAGGGTATATATATATTTATATCCTTTAATAAAGTCTATTTTAGTCAATTCTATTTTGGGGACAAAAGTTTTTTAAAGTCTATTTTGATCTTTATCTCTAAAATTTAAATCAATACGGATAAACTGAACAAAAACTACATCACCAAGAAATGAAAAAAAGAAGGAAAAGCGCACCTTCATCTGGGAAAGGGCCATCCAATTTGTTGGACCTAAGAAACAGTCTCTTGAGTGATGTAGCGGAACTAAGAAAGGGAAATATGCTGTTGTTGAATGTATTATTACAGAGAACCAGAATCTCCAGGTTTCTTAATCTCCTTAAGCTCTTATAGCCTGCAAATGAGAACCTTTGTTTTGGATAAATGCAAACGAGCTTCTTGCTAAACATTTGAGTAAACTTGCCTTGAGATGTTGTTGGTGCAGAAAAATTGTTATAACTTAGATCCAGAGATTTCAGCATCCTCAGGGCAGATAAATCTGCCACAAAACAACACAAATGTAAGCACCTTTACCTGTGAACATCATATAATGTTACCTGCAGGTATCAAATCAACAATAATCTATGATCTACCTTGTACTTCTAGGGGGCCTTCAAATATGTTTCCGCTCAAGTCTAACCGTTCCAAGTTTGTCAAATCTTTTAGTTCTGAAAGGAAAACAAATAAATATAAGACAAAAAAAATATTTATAACTACTGACTGATTCAAACCAACAACATAGACATCATCAATAATAAGGTCATCATGTGTGTATCCACTTTGTTACAAATGGATTCAAAAACATACCTTTAGCAGGAAACGGTCCATTCAATTGGTTAGACCGAAGAGAAAGAGTTTTAAGTGAGGTAGCGGCATTAAGAAAGGGAAAGATGCTGTTGTTGAAAAGATTACGAGCCAGATCCAAAATCTCCAGCTTTCTTAATTTCCCTAGGCTTTTATAACCTGCAAGCGAGAATCTTGCTAAACATATAATAATCATAACATTTTCTCAATCAATTATTATAATGTTCATGTGAAGTGGAATTGAAACCATTGTTTCACGTGTTTGCAACACGCAACAAGCACACAGACATGAGCAACTCAATGCAAAAAACAGGGAAAGTCGAATCACAATAATATCAAAAAAGTTCTAAAAATTTTGGATCATTTCTCGATTTGTGCGTGTCATCCGGGAAAATCAAAAAAAGATCCAATGCAAAAACTAAACCACTAGGGAAAACCTGGCACATACCTTCAACATCATCAAACACACCACTGAAATGGTCGTACATGCCGCCAAAATGTTCGTGGTGGTCTCCATGGAAAGAAAGATTGCGAACATCTTCGAAGGGATGCAGCAAAGAAAGATTTAGGAGAGAATTCTCTTGGAGGTACAGTGTTCCAAAGGCAATCTCGGTGACCCGTTTGCTTGCAGGACTGCACTTTACTCCCTCCCAGCTGCAGCAATCGCTCTTTGCTTCGTAACTCCAAGTAGGAACAACATACTCAGACCCTTCTTTAATAGTAATTGAGACTATGTATTTCTTCAACTCCAACAAAGCCTTCTTTTCTTTTTCAACACAGCTTTTGTATCCCTGTAGCTGCCCCAACAATACTATCACCCATATCAAATATTGTCCCAAGGATAACTTCCCCTTCATTTTATTTGGTTATGATTGTGAGTACAATGCAAATATCTCCACTGTTGTATATAAATTCAACAGAAAAAGAAAATTATGTACAATTAGAAGATTCCAAAGTCTCTGTTAACGGTAACACTCTAAAACCATGCCATACGTTAAGTGAGTGATCGATAGCTATCCTTTACTTAAGAAAAGTCAAGGTCTTTGTAGAGAACACTCATAATAAAGGTGTGATCTATGTCTCGCTCGGCTAAGACCCATTTACTCAAAAACCAAGTTAACAAAGACTTTGGTTGAACGGTAATGAAATCAAGAAAGAATGTGTGGTCAGCCTCCCTTTTACGTCGATTGCTTTTATATATCATGGCTGTATTATAAGAAAATTCAAGGCCTTTGCAGGAATTTATACTCTAATTAAATTTATATATTAAAGTACTTAAAAATTATTACTGTATAATAAGAAAATTCAAGGCCTTTAGTCCATTCATACTTGAGGAAGTGCCCAACGGCCACGGAGTTGCTGACATGGCTATCTTGTGTTGGTTACTTACTCCTGAAACAAACGGGTTGTCGTTACCATACGTAAATTATTTTAACATCTATTCTATTAAAATAGAAGTCATGACTCATTTCATGTGTGATTTTTTTATTTGGACCATCACTAGAAAACTTTAATAAAATGAATTTCATTTAAACTAATGATAAAATATTTGTAACTAATTTAATCATAATATCTTTTGATATCTTTTGTTTTAAATGTAAATATATATTAAAACTGTAACAAATCTTTTGAAAAAGATTTTGGCAAGATCTCAATATTAAAAATTATGTAACTATTTAATTAATTTCGAATTATATAAAATATAATTATAGATTAATATACATTTAATTATATTTTTAAAAATGAAAAAAAATCCTTTACTTTTATAAATGAAAAATAAAAATTGAGTAATCTAACTTTGAAATCCGGATCAAAATTTAGTAGATATTAATTATAAATAATTATAAAATATGATTTTTCATATATATTTTAATTTATTTAGTAATCAAATTCAAATCAAATAAGATAATATAAAATATAAAATGTAAACTATAAAAGTATTGTATTTGTAATAGTTATATATACATTTAAATATATGACTAACATTATATTTATACTAAAACGTTATAGTTTATATAATAAAGTTTATCAATAAATTATTATAATTTGGTGTTATATATTATCTAATTTTATAGTAATGTTTGAATTTATCTATTCTATTAAAATAGAAGTCATGACTCATTTCATGTGTGATTTTTTTTATTTGGACCATCACTAGAAAACTTTAATAAAATGAATTTCATTTAAACTAATGATAAAATATTTGTAACTAATTTAATCATAATATCTTTTGATATCTTTTTGTTTTAAATGTAAAATATATATTAAAACTGTAACAAATCTTTTGAAAAAGATTTTGGCAAGATCTCAATATTAAAAATTATGTAACTATTTAATTAATTTCGAATTATATAAAATATAATTATAGATTAATATACATTTAATTATATTTTTAAAAATGAAAAAAAATCCTTTACTTTTATAAATGAAAAATAAAAATTGAGTAATCTAACTTTGAAATCCGGATCAAAATTTAGTAGATATTAATTATAAATAATTATAAAATACGATTTTTCATATATATTTTAATTTATTTAGTAATCAAATTCAAATCAAATAAGATAATATAAAATGTAAACTATAAAAGTATTGTATTTGTAATAGTTATATATACATTTAAATATATGACTAACATTATATTTATACTAAAACGTTATGGTTTATATAATAAAGTTTATCAATAAATTATTATAATTTGGTGTTATATATTATCTAATTTTATAGTAATGTTTGAATTTATTATAATATTATTGGTCATGCGAGTTTTCTTTTTATACTCAAGTTATAGTTTATATAATATAATTATCAATAACTTAATATAATTTTCTGTTATATATTATCTAACCTTATAATAATGTTTGTGTGGCTTATACTATTATTACTATAAAAATTTATAAATGTGTATTTTTAGAAAAAAAAAATTTTAAAAAAATTATAATATAACAATAATATTTTACATAAATTTTTGTTTTATTTTTAAATTTAAAAGAAATGAAAATTAAATTTCACCTATATGATAGATGAATAAAATTTTGGCATATATACAATAATATATTATCTAAATAAACATAAAAATTTGTTAAACGGTAATTTAACTTTGCAATCCTAATCAGAATTTGGTATAAATTAAATATAAAATAAGTTAAAAATAAAAATTTTACGTATATATTATTTTATACTCATATACAAATCTAATAAAATAAATATATAATAAGAAATGGATTGAAAGATTTTATATTAACATATAAACATAAAATTAACATATATATATGTGTTAATTATCTAAATAAACATTAAAATTTTGCTAAATGGTAATCTAACTTTGAAACCCAAATCAAAATTTAATATAATTTAAATATAAAATAATTTTAAAATATGATTTTCATGTATATGTTAACATGTATACGATAAAATTATTGTATTATTGTGTTTGTAATAGTTATATAAACATTTAAATATATTTATAATTTTACTAATGATGTAAAACAAATATCTATGTATACAAAAAACGTAAACAAAACCCGCGCGGTTGCGCGGGTCAAATTCTAGTTCTTAAAATTATTTCATGCATATGTACTTGCATTTCTGTAGATTATGTGTTGCCCTAGGGTGTGCATGGATCGAATACTACCATAATGTTATTTGCTTCATAATTTATTCATATCTAATTTTTTTGATTAGATTTGCATTGAAAAAAATTAAAAATAATATGGATATTTGATTTTTATGATATCTAGAAAATTAACGGATATTTGTGAATATTTACAAATATTTATGGAAATCCCATCCATATTTTTCAATAAAAGTAAATCTAAAAAACTAAATTTATTTGTTTATTTTTAATATTATTCCACAATATAAAAGAAAAAGTAAAATTAATGAGACTATATGTTTAATAAAATTTTAAAACTAATAATTTTTTCTTGTAAAATATTTTTTTTAAAATGTAGTTTTCTACGATTTTTTTTATTTTTTCTTAATTTAATATATATATATATATATTTTTTAAATATAATTCATAAAATATATGTTAAAATAATAAACATATGAGATTATACATTTAAAACTATATATTTATTTATAGATATATATCTATTTGTATAATAGACAGAGCAGAACGGATATCTGTAACTAAATTTTTTAATATTTGTGATTTACTTTATTTTTAACCAATATTAATTTTTAGTATTTTTTTTGCTTCGAAAACTTACGGATATCCAATTTTTTTGAATCGAACCGAATAACGAAACGAATTAAATTTAACGGATAAAATACCAGTCCTAGCACTAACTACCAAAATGACGTTAACTTATCTTTAAGATTAGAAAATTCCAAAGTCTTTGCAGGGAACACTCATAATAAATATGTAATATATGTTTCAAATCTAAAAGTTTGATTGGTAGACCATTAACATATTATTTTTTATTATTCATCAACAATATTAAAAAAAAAATTAGGATAACATTTAGAAGATGCAAATGATCTTCAAATTCTTTTTGTCCAATCTATTATTATAAAGAAGAGTATCCTCCATCATTCATCAAATAAGACACTGACACGTGTCACCAATTTTAAAAATCTGTCTTTTCTTCGTTTGTGGCCTTCCACGAATTATTTTGTTTTAGGTTTCTACGTTCTGTGATTTGGGCTACTTACTAAACAAAATTCATGCCCGTTTATACTGTGACATTCTTCTGCGTCCAAATTCTAGGGTTCGTCGTCCCTTGAAGATAAGGTTCTATGTATCAACAATGACAATTATGATATGAGACGTGACTCTCCGCTCCGTGTGAACCCTACACGTCATAGCGTGTTTCATGTCGGTTCAGTCTCGATTCATTTCGCCTGAACCGTTACAAATCGCATGATGAATCGTCATTAACCAAGCTTTAATTATTCCTGCCCACTGCTATTATAATCTCACTTCCGAAGAATCTAAACCATTTTGGAGGCGGTGATTCTCACCTATAAAAAGGTGAGTCCTTAACCATTGATCATCGTCTTCATAGTTCGTTCCTCATCTCGATAGAATTTTTCCCAATATTTCATCTGTGTTTGAGTTGAAAGCTGGTCGTTCTTATACCATTGTGGAGGTGCGGTCTGGGAAGCAAGGTTGTTCCTTTCTTCAGACTCATTATCGTCGTATTTTAAACCAGATTCCGACGTCTAATCTCAGAATTTTTTGGAATCTTTGATTATACATATTTTTTTCACTTTCTGCAACAAGTTTGTCAGTTATGTTTTCCTTTTTACACGTTTTCAGGCGACTCTCATACCAGCCACCGTGAATGTCCACCGTCTGGCCACTTTCAGACAGCCTCTCAAGAATGGTTCATTGTTCTCCATTAGCGGATTTGAGGTGACTCGGTGCAACCAGAGCTTCAGACAGACATACTCTCCTCTAGAGTTTGGGTTCAGTGATTCCACCACATTTGATGAGTTAATCGAACCCGTCACACACCAATTCCTGAGGAACGGTTCAGGTTCCAGAATTATAGTGAGCTGCTTGGCTTAGCCAACACCAACGCTCATCTTAATATCTATTTCTTCCTTGCTTATATTTGAACCAAGTTCATTATTCATTTGTTTCTCATCTCTCGCAGACATTATTTGTGAGCTAACTGATGTGAAGAGTACTATATGCAACCCTCCACAAGGAAAAGAATGTGTCATGTGGACCATCAAATTCGACTCACAAGTTGTTTCGTTCCAGAAATGACTAGAAGCCTTAACAGGTGATCCAAGGTCTGTAGTTGCAACCAGCATAAATCCCAAGATTGTGGGAGGTGATTAAATAGCTTTGTCACTTAATATCTGATTATGGTTCTTCGAGTACTAAGAAAAACTTTTTTTTTGGCAGGTCATCCTTTTTTGAATGTCACATCATGCACACAGATCTTTGTCGATAAAGAGAGTAATCCAGGGGAGACTTATTTTCACAAGTAAGTATTCGGTTTGTTAATTTGTATATCCAAGACACACTTATGGGTTACTGTCCATCACTATAAGCTGGTCTCAACTGATATTGGGAACCCATCACCAGCTTCTTTGCTTATAGGCTTTGCCAAAGTTGAACCTCTGACCATAGCTGAGCTACTGTTTTTTTTTTTATCAATGCTCCATCTAAAGTTCCACGGCAGATTGTGATGTTTCAAATCTTTTAGATTAAATACATAAGATGTGATTCTAAAAGTTTAAATGTAGGAATTGACTTCATCTGCACTGGGCCTGTTATTAGTATCTAGATTGACAAAGGCTGTTGTTACGTCACCTGCTCTAGGTGTACAAAGGAGCAACGGACTGTCTCTTCCTTTACGTGTGTGACCTGCAATAGCACTAATGTTGTTGGTGTAATCCGGTATGTTGGACCCTTGGGCATGTTCTTATTATTAAACTGCAAGCAAGTCACACACAGACATACACAATCACTTACTTAAGATATACTTTCTATTTTTTTCTTAAAGCTATTGTGTGGTGATGACAATCGCTCATAAGACTGCTGAGGGGATATTTGTTGGTTTCGAGGGGGAAATGATGAAGTTACATAACATGCGAGCCTATGAAGCTGGTCATTTACTGGTACGTATCTTTTTCATCCGCTGGTACGTATCTTTTTTATCACGTAGCATGGTTCTATATTTCCATTGAATCATGTGTTGTAAACATCCAATTAAACATTTAACATAGGCTGACGAAGGAGTAAACCCAGAGGATACACAGACCCCACCTTTTATTGCAGACATGGTTGGGAGGACTTAGACGTTCCAGGTAAGGGTTAGAAGCTACAACTTCACTATCTCTCACATGCTGAGTGGAGGTGACCGTCTGCCACTACGGCACTACCAGAATTTATTGCCAATGTAAATCACATCTCATATTTCATTTTGTTCTTTATGTACTATGCAAA
The DNA here is from genome assembly GCA_905132885.1 of Moricandia moricandioides. Lineage (NCBI taxonomy): Eukaryota > Viridiplantae > Streptophyta > Magnoliopsida > Brassicales > Brassicaceae > Moricandia > Moricandia moricandioides. The sequence continues at coordinate 53,771 of CAJHQQ010001378.1, forward strand.
TAATGATTTGTGCTTCGGTTTTAACAGGATGGCAAAGATGATGATGGAGATAACGTAACTGGGAACAACTCAGTTTCTACTAAGGTGGTTGTTGGTGGTAATTATGGTGAGGGATCGTCAGCTATAGGAACATATTCAACTGGTCGCACCACCAAGAACCCTCCAGCACCGTTCTGAGGTTCTCAAGAAGTCCCGAATCGCATAATTAGAGATCATGAAGTAGTTGGACTCAGTTTTTTCAATTTGAATAATGTTTGGACATCAATTTCGTTTTTGTGGTTTTTTATTATTATTATTTTTTTTTTAAAATAATTTTAAATTATTACTCTGTCTATTTTTTAATAAGTGTCATTTTATATTTTCACATATTAGAAATTATTAAAATGTGTTTAAATTATTATTAATTACATCTACTTGACCAATAGTATTTGAGATAAATAAAATTATTTATCAAAGTAGTTTGCAACTAATTTTAAGCTGAAAGTAAGTATAATATGCATTAAAAGTTTAAAGTGATATTTTTTATGTAACAAGAAAAAATGTTAAAATGACACCTATTATGAAACATAGGAAGTATATATATTTATCACAATTACTTTGTTCTCTTATTTTTGGTTTAGTTTCAATGTGTTTTACTTATTTCGGTTTGCTTTGCCATGCTCACCTCTTCGCTTTCAACATTAGTCTACTTTTTATAAGATATGCCCATTTAAAAAAGTGAAGTTCTTTTACCATACAACTACTACTTCACGAACAAGTTAAACTACAAACACACAAACCATAAAAGCTATAAAAAAAATGCAGCCCAACAATTTACTTAAAAAGAAGTAATAAATTTATGTAAGTGATTTTTTCAAAGTTTGTTCAATCCAAATTCAAACATTTGTACTTCTAAAAATTTAATTTAACAGCGATGGCACCACCAAAAACTAAACCACCATGTACAACACATTATTACTTTATAGCCGTGGCTTAAAATTAATTTCCTAAACTTCTCAGATTAACAAATAGCCCATAAAGGCTTCTATATTCGACATAGCCAAAAATTAAATACCAACAAACCAACTTCAAAATGAAATCATAGAACCTATGAACAATCTATAATCAAAAGGCCCCTCGCTATTTCTTGATCCTACATCGAACCACACTAAATGGCAATAAGCATACATGGCAATAAGCATACGATGAACATAGACAACTAAACGGCTCTCCAGCATTAATATACATCATATACATTACCAACCTTCCCTCTTTATTTTTAACTCATGAACAAATATAGATACATAGATAAAACATAACGATCACAGTCTCAACCCAAAATTTTGGACAAAATGTATTCACAGCTACCTCGACCTTTCCGTAAATCACAGGCTTTCAAAAGCCACCATTACATACTGAGGCAAGCAAGAAAAATTTAAATCTTAAATATCAGTGTTGTTTTCAAAAAAGCTGGAACAAAAAATGGAATCTATAATGTACTAGCTAAATGTCTCACATATGAAAACATTGAAGCATATTACATGAAAGGGATCATGCAGTTTTTTTTACTACACCAACATTAGCGAGGACCTCTACCACCTCCAGAGATCAGCGGATGGTTTTGTACAGCTCTGAAACCTTAATATATGGTGTTATAATGATATGCTTAGGTAATATGGTAGAAGGGAAGAAGTATCTAGATACTCTAAACTAGGAAACTAACAAGAAGAGCTCGATCGTTGTTGGAGTAACAACCAAAAAACACTATGACGGTTGTAAATCGCCTTCACAAGTCTGGTAGTTGTCCCAGAGAAACATGTGCAAGCTCACACCATCAACAAACTTCCATGTCAATGATATCGAAAACATCAAATTTTGCTTATACTTCAAGAAAGTCAAGAAATTCATAATCATCCTTGAGATAAGATATGCAAGAACAACCCACATAAACATTTCATGCATTCCACATGCTGTGTAAAAAACATGTGACGAAATATTTTAACAAAAATTAACTTTATTGATATATTTGTTGTTGCAAAACAAAATTAGTCGTCTAAATAAACTTTCTCAAGAATACTAAAATGCAAAAAAAAAAACACTCAGTAGATTGGTGTAGATAACATTAATCGATTAACACAATCACATTCACAACCAAATGAACATAAGAGAAAACTTATACAAAATTATATCACATCCCGCGCGTAGCACGGGCCGACCCTAGTACTTTCATAAAAAGTTGTTGATAGAGCATTTACATTTATTAATATCAAAAAATTAGATAAGAATCTAAAATAAATTTTATATTATCTAAAATAAAAAATTAATATATATTATTTTTTAAAGATAATAGTGTTTTACATTTAAAATATAATTATATATAATTAAATATCTTTTATTACTGTAAATAAAAATTTAAAATTAATATATACTATAAATATGAATATTTCTTATTATTTAGAAATAAAAAAATTATATATCATATACTAATTTTATTTAATAGTTTTATATATGAATCTATAAATCCTTTTATTAAATAAATTTATGAAAGCATACTATTTTTGCAGCATACGGCTTCTATTAGAGTTAGCCTTGCGGGTCAACCCCCGCTTGACTTGCTAACCCCCATATCGAGTTATTTTTAACTTAAAATATTGATTCATATAATCGGTGAAGAAAAAATTGCTTACTTGCATCCTCTTATTGAGATTTGCCAATAACCCATAAAACCTACAGATAATATTAATTTTAATAAAATAATTATTTAGTTATATATTAGTTAATTTAATAATATATATATATATTTATAATTAAAAAAATAATTTTTAATTTTATATATATTTACGAAATACATAACTAAAATAATATAATTTTTTAATATTCAAATTCGGTCGACCGCTCCGCTAAAACCAACTCGACCTGCACTCCATGTTGAATCTTTTAAATCGATTGCGAAAAGTCAAACGAAGTGGGACCCGCATAAACACTAAAATTTCCAGTTCTAACATCTATAACATACGGCTGCTGATTCGTTGTCAGATGTAGCAATCAAGGCCTAACCCTTGTTGAAAGGTAAGGAAAAAAAAGGAACAGAATTCACTGAATTTTAATGGGAATTCGTCCAAAAAAATACTGAACATGGCAAGAATGGCCAAAAGAAATATAGACTCGAAGCTGGCCAATAAAACCCTGAACTTTTGTTGACTTTTATCAGTTTATTAAGAAACTTTGATTGACCGACCAGATTAAGACACCGTTAACTGACAGTTAAGACGGTGGTTAATCAACGTTAAATACAGACGTTTAGCAAAACTACGTCGTTTCATTCAATTTTTTGGTTTAATACAAAATGTCAAGACGTCGTCGTTTTATTTAATTAAAATGGTGGAAGGGTGGACTCGAACTCGTGCACTCGTGGTCTTTACGGGGGGTGTTTTGCCACTGAGCTAGTGGACATTTAGTGATAGAGTGCTATCATTTAAGCTTAACAGTAGGCTATGGCCGGACTAATATGTTCTTTCAAATCGACGACATGGCATTAGCATTAAAATTTATCATTAAAGCTTAACAGTTTTTCTCAATGTTTTTCTTTCAAATCGACTCTACCAACCACTACAAAACCAAACCTTTTCTCTGACTCTCCTCTCTTCACCTTTCTTCTTCAATGGATTTAGAAATTTACGTTGTTATTTCTCTATGTTTTTTAGTCGCCATCTCTCTTACTACGATATTCCTGGTCGTATTAGTTTTTAGAAACATAAAGGAGATTTTGCAGTTTCGATCTCTCTCTCTGTCTCCGCAGCTGTCTTATCCAGAGTTGTTTGCTCCGCCGTCCTCTCGCTCGTCCTCTCTGTCTCTCTCTCTCTTCGTTCTGATAAACTAATCACAGATGATACAGACCACATCGTTCTTCAGAAACTGTACACAGACTTTAGACTTTTTGAGTCAACAACACAAATCACATAGCTTAAGAACTTGTTCAGTCGACAAAAGATAAGCAAAGCCATAATCGAATCAGATACAGAACAAAACCATAACAGAGAGTGGGATCAAGTAACTTGAGAGGCATACATACATGGTACAATAAAACGTTAAGACAAAACCAAACATAGCATATAAGAAAAGAGAGCGAAAAGTCACCGCCTTTGATCATAATCAAGGACTTCATAATCAGTAACCGATCTCGAGTGCTGCACGATGGACCTTCCAATAGAGTTGATCCACTCTTCCTTCTCCTTCTCGTTATCAGCTATGAAGAACATGGTGATGTTCCCGCTCGATATCTCGAAGGCGAAAGGCTTGTTCACCACGTCCTCAGCTCCTTTCACGGTCAGACAATCTCCCACGGAGATCACCCCGCGCGGGATGGATCCGCGGGTTAAGGCGGCGGATTGATCCTTGAACCAGAGGAGCTTACCTCGCTTGAGCACGAACCAGCGACGGCGCCAGGTCTTGATGTAATCGCCTTGCTTGGTAAGCCAACCAGATCGTTTTGGGTTGGACCAGAACTCGATGCCTTCGTAGTCTTAAACTACGTCGTTTCATTCATTTCTCTTTAATCAGACAAACCGATAAAACGGTGTCGTATTCTTTAACACCCAAAATTAACGTCATCTAAATTATCTTTTAACTCTGTTAACGGTGGGTTAATTTGGTTAGTCAATCGTAACGTTCTTAATAAACTGTAAAAGTCAATGAAAGTCTGTGCTTTTTTTGGCCACCCAGTATGTCCATATTTCTTTTGGCCATTCTTACCATTTTCAGTATTTTTTTGGACGAATTCCCCGAATTTTAATTGTAGTATTTGGATTTTCTTAAAGAACTTATTAATTTAGAACATCTCGAAAAGCAACCTTATTTTAATGTTTGATGATGTTTCTTTCTAAAAGCAGAATTTTATATTCAACTTTACATACTAGTCGTTACTATTTGTTTAAATTAGTTAAAATTATAAAACTTTTGTTAATAAATATTAAATATACAATAAAATCTATTTTATTAAAATAAGATCATAACCTATTGATATATATGTAGTCCAACAATTATTTTCTAACATTATCTACTAAAAATAAACCATATATTTTCTAACTGTTACAAAATAAATTACCACTTTAATTCTAAAATTTTAGGGATCCACTAACTTATATAATTGTTTCTTGAAATATTTCATATAATTATCAAAATAAATAAATAAATTAAATTAATACTAAAAATAGATATTATGTCAAAAATAAAAATTAACTTTCTCAAAAATAATTTAAAACAAAAAATAAACCCGTCCTTTCATCTAGTATCATTTATAACAATACTTTTAACAAATTAATTCAATCTGAACATAGAAGAATAATACAATAAATCTATTAATAATGACTTTCGAGTAAGCCAAATTATGGCGTTAAGATTCTAGAGATTTTTGTAACTTATAATCAAAATTACATAAATTCTTGTAGTACTTTAATATTTTAACTATATATATGATAGTTAAACAAATTATAAAATATATGTCAATTTTTTATGAGATATGCAGTTATAAAGATTAAAGTGATGAAAGAAAAAAGTTGATAAAATTATTTTAGAGAAACATAATTAAATGTAAGGATTTAAACATAAAAAAATCTCAAATATAAGATTTTGAATAATGAAACTTTATATTTAATGTGTCACTATTCAAAGTTTTTAAATTTAAAGTTTTAAGGTTGTTTTTGAAAGTACAAAACTTTATGTTTAAGGTTTTAAGATTACTTTTAGAGATACTCTCAACTAATTATTGAGATCTAATTATATTCCACTTTTGGAGATCATGAGCAACGAGAACTCCTATATCTCCAGTTAGGCATGGGCATAAAATCCGTAATCCGAAATCCGAACCAAAACCGAACCAAAAAACCCAATCCGTATCCGATCCGAAATGTAAAAAATACCCGAATGGATCTTGTAAGGTGTTACAAAACATATCCGAACCCGAAGTGTTATTAACCGAACCCGAATGGGTAACCCGAAAAACCCAAAAAATCCAAAAAAAAATCCGAAGAAACCGATCCGAATATCCAAATTAATATACAATATAAATATACGAAAATAAATATATACTTCAAATCTTGAATTTCATATTTATTTTGATACAATATCTAAAAATTAGTATTTAAAATTTAAATATGTACCTTAAATACTCAAATTATATATAAATAAGTATATATTTTTATGTTTTGCTTTTAAATTTTAGATTTTACTTCGGGTATATCGAACCGATCCGAGATAACCCGAATCCGGACGATATATGGGTGATCCGAAACCGATCCGAAACCGAGGTGTTATATCTGAATCCGACCCGTATTTGCAAATTTACAAAAAATGGGACTTAGGAGGTGTTATAAAATAGAACCGAAATCTGAAAAATCCGATCCGAATGCCAACGGGTACCCGAACGCCCAGGTCGCATGTGGTCAACTTTGCCCAGAGTTGAGCCAGAGAGGGAAGCACAGTATATCAATTTACGGAAAATATGGGTATATGAAAACTGATAACTAAAGGTTCACAAAATCTAGAGCCACCACAAACAAAACAAACTAGATGTTTTCCTGAACTATTTAAAATAAATTTTGTTTCTATTTTTTATGTGGCTGTTTTCATATTAAAATATTTTGATTTAGTTAAACATAAAATTAAAATTAAAATAATTTGATTTATTTTAAAAGATAAATCACTCAAATAGTTTTTTTAAAAGATTTTTGTTACAAAAATAGTCATTAAAATGATTGAAATATAATTTTTATTTTGAAAATTTTAATATTTTAATATATTTTTTTAAAATTCCACCCGATAACTCTAAACTCTAAGTCTAGATTAGTTAACATAAGATGTATAAATGTATATTTACACTCTTTAATAAAGTCTATTTGATCAGTTTTCTCCTTGAAAATTATTTGGTGATAAAAATTTTTTAGGTCTATCTTAAAGTATTTTTCTATTTAAAATTATATTTATATGTATGTATTTAAAATTATAATTTAAGATATATTTTCATTTATTTTATTGGATTAAGATATATTAAATTAACTTGTATAAAATTAGAAAAAGTGATATAAACTTGTATAATTATCAAAACCTATAACTAAACAAAATTTTAAAAATTTGTATATATATATATATATATATATATATATATATATATAAATGATATTGATTAATAATTTTAAATTTTTAAAAATATTGTATAAATTTTTGAAAAACTAAATTAGTAATAAAAATTGTATGATTATAAAATAGACTAAAATAATATTTTAAAATTTGTAAAAGAAATATTTTTATTATTATATTACTTAATGTTATAATTGAATATATTTATTATATTTATGATGTATGAGTTATTATCATATTTTTTTAAAAAAATTATCCAAAATAGAATCAATATTAAATATAATTATCTATGTCATATTTTGATTTAAGGCATGTCATCTTTTCTAGTATGACATGTCATTTTTTATTAGTAAAATTAATTATAGTGATAATACATGGCAAATCACTTCTAAAATACTTTTTCCATTACCAAATAATTTATGTTTTTTTAAAAAAACAAGTTTTAAAAAGATGTATTTATTATTTTTTCAATGTAACTTTTAATAATAAATTAAAAACTTCAAAAAATATAATTATATTTCTTAAATTTTAATTGGTTAAAAATTATAGAAAACTATGAAATTACAAAAAAATATACAATTAATACTATAATTTAATATATTTTATTAATATGTATAAAAACCTAAGAGATAATATTTTGAAATAGATTGAATAATGTTAATGTTTAGGGGGGATCACAAAGATCCAACCTCTACAGATCGGTTGTTGATAGAATGTGCTTGTGTGTGTTTCGAGAAGCTTGTGGTGAATAGCTTTTAAGTAATTGTATTGGTTAATGCATAAAGTAAAATAAGGCTCCTGAAATCCAAATACCAATCAACATATTATGTCTTTTACAACTTTTGTCTCTTTGTCTTACAGAAAGATTAAGTGAACAAAATGTATCAAGAGGTTCTTGTATCAGACAGGTGACCACGGAAAACTACTTGTCTCTCTAAAGGTTCAAGACGAGGTTCCTTTCTTTGACTTAGCTGCCAACTGTGTCTCCGGCTGCAAAAAATAAAATAAAAGAATGATATGAGAAGAGGCACATCAATGATGATAATAAATATCATGATTAGATAAATAAACCGAGATTGATAATATACCTCTTTCTTCACAGGCTCTTCCTTCTCTGACAATATCAACTCAATGTGGCATGGGTTTGACATGTAAGCTGCATACAAAAAAAAAGAATTAGGTAACGAGTTGTCAAGGAACAAAAGCTTGACAAGAGAATATAAACATACGATTGATTCTTCCATGAGCACGGTATGTCCTCCGCCTCTGTTTAGCTGCTTGGTTCACTTGGATGTGAGATATGAAAAGTGCATCAACATCCAAACCTTTGACCTCAGCATTGCTCTCAGCATTCTTGAGGAGATCAAGAACGAACTGAGCAGATTTAGCAGGCCATCGACCTTGACCATTTGAGTGCCTGTTCTTGGCCTGAGCAGTACGACCAACACCACGACAGAAACGTGTGAAGGGGATTGCTTGCTTGTGAGCTATCACATCTTCCAAGTACCTCTTGGCCTTGTTCAATGGTAGCCTTCTTATGGCGTGCGCTGTCTCCCTAGTGTTCTGTCCACACATATATATTATTAGATTAACTCAAATAATCAAAAAGAAAATAATACAATTACATTGTATACAAAGTACAAAACTTTAAAGAATCATTTGCAAATTTCAAACAAAGACACAACCTAGTTAGATTCAATAACAAGATCTAATCCACAATACTACAAGTTAGAAAAATAAATGTACCATCATGTACTGAACCGTTAGCTATTAGAAGAAACGTAGGTTCACCCAATCACGATGACCAATTCGATTTTCCTGACATTTACGTGAGCTCTGTTCATGTAACAACATGAGCCCTGCTTTTTGTTAATCAGGTTTGTTCTATCTTCCTAAACCCAAAAAAAACCTAATATGATTCATTTTCGAGATAATGATAAGACATTTTTTACCTTGAAGTGGACCCTGAGATCAGCTCCCCTCGCCTTACAAGCTGCAAAAATGCGTAACAAATGAAAAGTAAATAATCTTGGATCACTACAAAACGTCAATAACAGTGTAGAGTTAAGAAAGTGTTATCACATTTGGTGGAATTGTCAGGCTCCTCGGAGTACTTCACCTGATTAAAGACGAAAAAGAAAGAGAGAAAAAAACATAAGCAAAGAAACACAGGTCATGTGCGAAAACAAGTTGAGTAACGAGTGTGTTAAAGCACTTACCATGGCGGCCAAACAGGTGAACTGACCGAGGAACAAGCTACTTTATATACGGAGAGATAAATATTAAAACCCTAAATGGCGGAATGTTATGGGCCTTTTGGGCCACTTCTCATCAGTATATAAACTGGCTGCTTATTTTGCTGGTTGGTTTCGGTTTTGTTTTCTATTGTAGGTTTTTTTTTTTATCTATAGTAAACTCATGATCTCTTCCAGCCATGTTCTCAAAATCGTTAAGCGTTGGTTAGACGCTTTATATAGAATTATTGTTTAGACGGACGTTTAGGTCGATTTTCTGAACGTCTACATCGTCTTTTTAAACGGTTTGAAAAAATCATTTCGTTCATTCTCGATTTGCCGATTAGATGGACGCTTAGGCGCCGCCTAAACCGATTTTTAGAACATTGATTCCAGCAAAATATGAACTTGTAATTCCATAGATCCATGCCAAGTAATGCATGTGTTTTTTACCAGTAGGTTTATTCGTTGTTTCGGTGTAGACAATTGTTTCATAACAATGGTTTGTTATTAAAAAATTTTCAAATAATTGGGACAATTTGTTACAGGAGCAAATGATGTTTGAAAGAACCTTAGGAAACTCCATCTCACACATATATGAGACTTCTTCCATGTGTAGAAGACTTGTTTACGGTTTCAACAGAGCAACACCAAAAAAGTTAGGCCACAAAACTTGAAGGAAGTTGAGAATAAGATTATGTTCATAATCCTGTAGTAATATATCATATATGTCACATTTCAAGTGCATTACACACTAGTTAAAAGGTTAAAATTTGGATTTAGATTCGACTGATTGGGGTTTATTATCCGAAATGAATACACGGAAGTGGTAGTAGTGGGTTATCAAGGATAGCATCAAAAGGCCCAATAATAAAAAAGTCCAGTAAAAAGCCCAATCATATGTTACAATACACACATCATCCATGACGACTTCTAAAGCGGCTTGTGTCTTTGCCTCTTCGGTTTCGTTTCGAGGTGTGGTCTTGTAATAACAGTAATAATTCAGAACCAAACCCTAGATTTAGTTTCTGTCCCCTCCCACCGCATCTCACGATGGAATACTCTACCGCCGACTTTGAAAGGCTTCTGATGTTCGAGCACGTTCGCAAAGCTTGTGAGGCTCAGCACGTCAAGGATCCTCTCGATTCCGAGGTTTCCACCACTAAGTCTCCTCCTCCTCCTCCTTCTCGATATTTTCTTAATCTTCTCTGTGTGTGATGTGTGTTCTGTATTGATACTAATCACTATGTATGGATAGGATCTTAAAGTAGATTGGCTACTTGATTAATTGATTATAGGTTTGTTTTATTTTATTGTTCTGCAGAATTTGCTGCAATGGGGTGGAGCGTTACTTGAACTTGCTCAGTTCCAGCCTATCCCTGAGGCAAAACTGATGTTAGATGGTATGAGCTTCTTCTTCTTAAGTGTTCTATTTGGGTAAAACAAAATTATTATAATGAAATGATCTTCTTCTTTGTAGATGCTGTTTCCAAGTTGGAAGAGGTGTTGACATTAAATCCAGGTAAGCATCAGGCTCTTTGGTGTCTTGGTAACGCCTACACTGCCCACGCCTTCCTTACTCCGGATACAGATGAAGCCAAAGTTCACTTTGATAAAGCCGCTGATTATTACCAAAGAGCTGAAAATGAGGTGTGCATCTTCGCTTTTGAATGTTTTTATTAGTGTGGTTAGACTAACTTCTATGTTTTGTTTCTTAGGATCCAGGGAATGAGATATACCGAAAGTCCTTGGAAGTTACAGCAAGGGTACTGTTTTCAACTTTTCATCATCAAACCCGTTAATAATCGTTTTAACACCTTTTCTGTGAATCTGAATTAGGCCCCAGGGCTGCATATGAACATACATGAGAATGGGATGATGCAGCAGACACTAGGTGGAGGTGGTGGTGGAGGAGGAGGAGGTCCCGCAGCTTCATCAAATGCTAGCGTAAGTTTATCTGCTTGGTTCGTTTTGTGTGCTTGTTTCAGTTCAAATTATTCTCTAGTTGCAATTTTGGTTGATGAGGTAAGCAGAAACTATAATACTTCCTCGTTGATATTGCAGGGTGGTAAGAAGAATAAGAAGAAGAACAATGACTTCACATACGATGTATGTGGTTGGATCATTCTGGCTTGTGGGATTGTTGCTTGGGTTGGCATGGCTAAATCCCTTGGTCCTCCACCTCCTGCTAGATAAAAAAGAAAGCCCTAGTAGCCATGGCCATTCCACAAGGAAATAATGTCTGCTAGCTCACGTTTTCCAAACAGAGCTGTCCTGTCCTAAGTTGAAGCGGAGAAATGTTGTTTTTTGCTTCGTGTACACCTTCATCAAATTGGTTTTTTTTTTTTAATGACTTAATTTAGGATGTCTGTTTCCTTCATAATCGATTCTCGATTTCCTGGTATTTACGTGGTGAGTTATGTTTTTGGTTTTGGTGGCACGAACTCGAAGGTGTACACGATTTCTATATGAGAGTTTGTTATTCTACAGATGATAATGAAACTCTGTCTATTGAATAAACAAGTAAAGGTCAAGAACCACTCTTGTTGGAAGGTTGATGAGAGATATTGTGGCAAATGAGATTGACAATTTTAAGAGAGTGTATTCAACTAATAGCGTTATTGAACTTTAATTTCATAAAGTGCTCGGTCATTAAAAATATTTTAAACTGTTGAAAAAGATTAAAATTCAAATTTCATAGTTTTAAGTGATATTCTAAAGTGATATAATAAAAATCAATTCAAAACTGTGTAATTCATTAAAATTAGGACAAATTTCTCCAAAATCTTTTTTAAGTTTTTGTCACAAAAATAGACCTTAGAAAAAAATGACTAAAATAAACTCTTTTTATTTTAAAATTTTTAATATTTTTTAATTTTTAAACCTCAATTCTAAATCTTCCACCCCATAACTTTAAACCATAAATTTATATTAGTTAACCCAATATATATATATATATATATATATATATATATATATATATATATATATATATATTTACATCCTTTAACAAAGTTTATTTTGGTTATTTTTTTCTTTGAATGCTATTTTTAAGACAAAATTTTTTTATGTCTATTTTGTTCTTTATCTTTTAAAATAAAATTATCTAAAACTTTATTATAAATCAAATTACTAAACTTTAAAATGAATACACCCTTCTAAATGAGTTGAAAGACTATTGTGATTTGTTTTGGTGTTACAAGACTAATTGCAATTAATTGTTTTAAATTCTCTTGTAATTTATAATTTAGAAACGAGTGTCCATATAACCTCCAGTTAAAGGGATACGAGTGTCCTTATCCGAAAGCAATATAATATCATCCCTTATAAATACTCAAACGCATCGTTGCGACTCATCTCCGTCCAAAATGGCTTGCACACGTTCCGTTTTCCTATCGGAATCACGTCGGACTTCCGGCGCAAGTAGATGCTTCTTCTTTCCTCCTCCTCTCTCCGCCTCTGTTCCCTTCCATGGTCTGTTCCCAGCACCAAAGAGTTTAAGTTTCAGCGGTCTTGACTCTCTTTCAGACCGGCTCCTTCGTCTCAATTGCACCCTCAACAACGATCAATCCGAGCAAGGCCCTCCTCAAGAAGCTGTTCTCAAGGCTATTTCAGGTGCTTGCCTCCCTATTTTCTTCTTTTAGTAACTCGTGATTGTGATGCGATATGCTTGGATTCAAAACTTAGATTATTTAGGGTTTAATTGATACATTAATTATTAATGCTGATGGGATGCTGCAGAAGTGTCGAAGAGTGATGGGAGGGTTGGGCAAACTACTAATGTGATTATAGGAGGCACTGTGGCTGATGATTCTGCTCAAGACTGGCTCCAACTTGACCAAAAGGTTCTCTCTTTCTTTCTACTTGTTTCGTTGGTGTTCAATTAAGAAGATGTTTGGCTCACTAACTCGAGGCTTACTTGGCAGGTCAATACGTACCCAACAGATAGAGGGTTTACTGCAATAGGCACTGGTGGTGATGATTTTGTGCATGCTATGGTTGTTGCTGTTGAGTCTGTTATTGAACGTCAAATCCCTGAGGTATATTTGTTATCCTCTTGATTGAAATGTGTCTTGTGCACATCATACCCATCTCAATGCTTCTGCTTTATCAATCTGGAGATGGGATCCTGCTACCTCAAGTTGAATCAATGGTCTCTCTTTCTAGAGTCATGGTGGTGTGTTGCATAATGTATTGCTTATAGCAGTGTTCATTTAGTACATGAAATCAAATAATATTGGACTGTTGGGGATGTGATTATTTTGTGAGGTTGTGCAGATACCTCATGGTACAGGATGATTTAGACTTCTACACCATTAAATTCTAAAGGAAGATATAATTAGTAGTTAAAAGTAGGTTTCTTTTTTTAATCATTACTTCTGAAGTCATTTTGGAGATTAGTGTGCCCTGATATGTGCAATTGATGTGGTTAGTGGTTCCAAAATTTATAATTATCAGAAGCAGAGATGTTATACATTACCTTGTGTTGTGAACTTATGTTTTCTTTTTGATTGGCTTCAACTATAGTTCTATGTACGGCCACAGACATATCTTTGTTACTGTCTTTTATTAAATATTTTGGAAATGCACAGACTTGATTATTACAAGCATAGCGTGTATACAAGTAAAAACTATAGGCGCACTGCTCTGCTTAGTTTACTCTCTTGCTTTCGTCTATATGCTTAGTCTTGTGCAGTAACTTAGGTTACTAACTGTTAGATCCTTCAGATTCCATTAAAAGAATTAGATAAGAATATTTTTTTCTGTGTAATGTCTTTCAAGCAATTTTATAATACTGAGAATACAAGAATCCCACTAATCCTGTATATCTGTTTTTTTCCCCATCAAAGGATTGTGTAAAGCAGACATTATCAAGCAAAGGCAAATATGTGTCGGTGAATATTGGCCCGATTCGAGTTGTCTCTAGCGAACAGGTGTTTGTTTCACTCTTCCCTCTCTCACTCTCACTCTCTCTCTCACACACACACAGAGACATAGACAGATGCAAAGCAATGTGAGTAAATAGCATAAGAAGAATAGAGATTCAAACCCAAATTGACAGAGAGGATGAGAGAAAGTTTGGAGTTGAAGATTGGTGTAATAAAATAACCTTTGTGTTGATTGGTTTGGACAGGTACAAGCTGTGTATAATGCAATGAGGAGAGACGAAAGAATGAAATATTTCTTGTAGGTTTTGAAGGTGTTTGGTAGTAGAATCACGGGTCTTCTTCTCACTTCTCTCTTTTTTTCCATTGCGATTATGTAAATTATGCGGTGTAAAAAAGGCCATCCTTTTATATTATGTACCTATTACACCAACTAAGTCTTCCTTCCTCTGGGCTCTGGGTTATGCATCTGGGGCAATTCGACAATTTTTGGATTAAATATGAACTTATATTTAGTTAGATGCAAATGAATAGTTGTATAAAGCTTATTAAAAAATAACAATAAATTATGTTAGGTGGGTGGGCGAAATCGTTTTATCTCAGTGAAATAGAGAGTTGGAGTTGGTTCTAAGATTAATGCCCAGGAAGTAATATGGCTTCTATTACAAGAGAGGGTCCAGACTCTTGAGGATAATAAGATAGTCTTGGACTATAATTTAATCTTTGTTTGGATACAGATACGGTCTGTATAATTATATGATCTGATGAATCAGAAATTCCGTTGAAAAATCGATGGTAGAGAGAAGCATAGCAAGGCTATAAACTATTTATTGTTGCGTGGGGTCTGTAGTACACAGCAATACCCACGTATCTAGTAAAACTCAAGGTATCAAATTGGGTTTGATCTGACCCGGTTGGTCATATGTTCACCGGTTTGCAGGCTTTATCAGTCCGGTTTACCCGATTGAATTGGTAATCCTGATAGTGTGTAAATTCATAAGTTGCCATAGGTTTAATGTAGACGAACCCTATGTCTTATTGATTGGATAAGGAGAAACAAAAAAAAAAAGTGGAAGGTAAGGGGGATGGGAGTAATCTCTGAATGTTTAATCTATAAATTAGGTTAAGTGGCACTATTGGCCAACTAAAAGCACCCTCCTATATACTCAATAATGACACTTTCACTCTGTCTATTATTCTATTGAATTAGAAATTACAAAAAAAAAAAAACAAATTCAAGGAATGAATGATCTCTTCTCCATCATCTCGTACCACTCACATACGCATTACATATTTAATACCATAAAGGTACATACATTTCGAGGATAACAAGAAGCATCCACAAAAGAAGAGATGGAAGATTTGGTGGAGCGATGTGTGGTATTGCGACCCAATCTAGCGTCGCCGTGGCTTCTACTCATCAACACAAGATACGAGACCAACTCATTAAGAGTAGTACTTAGTTTCTTTTCACATTACCACCTTCTCTCTGTTTTTCTTCTTCTTACTTTCCATTTTTTATCTGATTTTTGTTGTCCTTTTTGGTTTTAATCAGAAAGAGATGAAAGTGATAAAAATGGTTTGGTTCAAAAAGAAGACACAAAGATGGAGAACAACGGTGCAAACATCTCAGATGGTATCTACAAAACTATTCGAAGCTTCGAGAGTTTTTTTTTTCACTTTTTCATTCATATGTCTTTGAAGATAGAAGCCAGAACTGGTAAATGTCAATAATCTTCGAGACTAATTAGGCGACGAAGTCATTAATGCTGGATACATTAATCTTTAATATATAAGGTATGTGGAGTTGTAAAGACCATGTGAATGCAAATACTGTAGCTGGAGAAGGATAAATTTGAAGGTTTATATTTTGATGAAGTTGTTGAAATAGTTACTGATGCAGTGTACGTCAGAGAGTGCACCATAAGGTACATAGTGGTGGAGACCATGTGGATGCAAGGCTGGCGTGGGATACACTTGAGTAGTAAATTTATACCATGGAAAAAAGACAAGAAGATAAACTTGAAGAGAAAGTTTATGTCATAAATATAATTCCAATAAAAGGAAAGTGTAACGAAAGTTTTCCATATCCATAGTTCCTTGGACAAGAGTTTTGGGAAAATAGAAAATAACTATAAAATAGCTATGGAGTTGTCTGTATTGAGACAAAGATACATATACTGATTTTATTAGGGTTTAGACTTCGGTTATTCGGATCGGTTCCGGATATAATCCGTTCGGTTCCGGGTAAATCGGTTATTTAGAAACTGTATCTAATAAGTACTTGGTCGACTTACGGTTCGGTTTTGGATCGGTTCCAACAAATTTCGGTTCGGTTATACAACTTTGTACCCAAAATATATATATATATATATATATTTTCTATTTTTTATTTTTTTATATTTTAACAGGAAAAATAAATATAAATTGGATATATATTATTAATATGTATTTTTTTTTGCTGATTAAAAAAAAAAAAATTAAAAACAAACCAATCGCGGGCCGCCACGTGTCAGTGAGGCCCGTAAACAGTGTAAGAAACCCTCTAAAAACGGTTTTTATTTTAGTTTTAAGAAGCAGTTCTTGCACTGTTCACGGACCCACGTATCAGTGGGACTCGCGAACAGTGCAAGAACCCCTCTTAAAAACCCCGGATAATCATGTTCTAAGGACCTTTGGGCAAAAACAAATTTAATCTTTTAATAGTTAAAAATATAATTTTAGTATGATTTTTTAAAAGTGATACTTTTTAAAATGTTATTAAATTTAGATATGAAAACATATAAAATAAAATTTTATGAAAATTTATTTATTTTTCCTTATGAAATTTAATTTTTATAAAACATTTTTAAAAAAAAATTAGACCCCTAATATCATGAGTACTGGACCGGTCACACTGCTCGCTCTTGTGGTTGAACCGGCACTGCCTTTCCTCCTCATGTTTTTCATTCACCAGTTTCAAGCTCACTGCTGTCTAATTGAATATTTGCATCTTTAACTAAGAAATACTTTACGATACATAATAATTTTTGTTTATATGCAATAGTTTTTTATATGTAATATTTTTTATACCTAGTCGTACGTAAGAGCAAATCTTATTTTATAACGCATCGACCGCATACGGCTAATGGATTTCTCACATTTGCTTTCTCGGCACATGGGTCCCATTTCATGCGACACACAGTGCGTTAATTATTTTAGGCTCGAAAGTCTTGCTTACTGTCCATGAAATCACCATATGACATTTCCCCGTGTTTTGCCCTCACTCGCACGGTCACATATCATTCTACTTTTCCAGCGAAAGCACACTTAACTCTGAAGTTCTAAATGGATGTGTGTTGGAAACGGTAAGCGCACTTTGATGACATAGGTAGCCAAATCAATTATATTAAGCACTTCATCGTCTACCAGAAATTGGAATGTTACAATTCATCTCCACTCACAGAGCGCAAGGTCCTCGTTGCGCACCATAACATGTCTCAACACGTCTCTCCGGTCAGAACCAAAATAGCTAACCAGCTCTGATACCACTTATAACGCCTTGACCGCCCACGGCTGATGGTCTCTCATGCCTGATATCTCGCCATGTGGACATTATTCCGTGCGACGTGCGGTGCGTTAATTTTTTTTTGGAGGTTCGAAACTCTTGTTTATTGTCCATGCAATCACCACATGAATTTCTCTGTGTTTTGGCCTCACTCATACGGTATAGTGAATTACTTATCGATAGGTCACCCATCCTTCCACTACTCCAGCGCAAGCATATTTAGCTCTTGTGTTCTAAAAAGATGTGAGACGGAAAAGGTAAGCGCACTTTATTGATATAGATAGCTAAATTAGTCCTCTTAAGCATTTTCCATATACCACAAACTCAGATGTTACAATTCACTCTCTCTCAAAGAACGCAACGTCCCTTTTGTGCCCAAGATCGTCACCCATGTTAGTGTGAGCCCTCACTGACTTCACACTCGTCTGGGTTTGGATCTGACACCACTTGTAACGCCCCAACCGCTCATGGTTAATGGGTCTCCCACTCCTGCTCTCTCCGCCTGTGGGCCCCCTTCTGTGCGACGGATGGTTCACTAATTTTTTAAGGTTCAAAAGTCTTATTTACTGTCTCTGCAACCACCACATAACATTTTCCTCGTGTTTTGGCCTCACTTTGAACGATATTGTACTGAATCAGTTTCCGATAGTCATTCATCCTTCTACTAATCTCGCACACACTTAAATCTAAAATTTTAAATGGATATGTGCATGAAAAGGTAAACGCACTTTGATGATATAAGTAGTCAAATTAATTTTATTAAACACTTTATCATCTAATAGAAATCGAGATGTTATATTTGTTGTAAGAAAAATACCACAAAGTCTATTCAGTACTGAATGACCAACAAAAGATGGCTTTTTGATTTTTTTGGTCTAACCAAATAGGCTTTTATCTTCCTTACCGATCTCATCTATTGATTACTGCTGGTTAGTTTTCTTCCCCATCGTTATTAATACTTCCTTTGTTTTTAAATGTAGGATGTTTTAAAAATAAAAATTAATGTTCCAATATATAAGATATTTTTATATTTTAAAGTAAATTTTAATTTAAAAATTGTGTAATTAATCATAATTTGTAATCTATTTTGTAATAGTTGAATAGTTTTAAATTTCTAAATTTATTAATATTTTTAGTGGTAAATGTAAGTTATTAATATACGCGTTTACCTAAAACATCTTGTATTTAGGAACGAATACAAATTTCATCAACCGTAAAATATACTGAAAATAAATATAATTATTTTACCGTTTGCATCTTGACTCCTCCGTTTACTGAAAAAAAGCATGATTATACTTCACAAAAAAAAAGTGATGATTTTCTAGGGGAAAAAGTATCATACTTGAATATGTAAACCTTCAAATCGTGTGTGAATGGGACTGTGTGTAGCAATCCTAGCTAAATCAATCGATATTTCATGCTAAACATAATATTCCGTTTGTAAACTAACTATTGACCAAAAAAAAAACTATTTCTTAACTAAATTTATTTAAAAACAATATTCCCTCCAACTTAACCGAATATCCAAAAATTTAGAGTGTGTTGGTTCCGATTCGTCGGAACCGTGATTTTAATATCTAAATTCAGATTCATGTCAACTGGATATTTGGGGTTGAGATATCTATCTAGATATTATGATATCTGCATGTATACGGATTTAGATCTAGATCCATAAAAATAATTTAAAAATAAAAAACTTCTAAAAACACTACATAAATTAAATATTTATACAAAATTTATGAATATATATTTGATATATAATATTATTAAAATTAAAATATAATATTATAAGATTTGTTATATATAAATATTAATATATAAAATATAATTATTAATAAAATTAAAATTTTATATATTTTAAAAACATAGAACCGGATTTCGATATCCGAACCTAAAATTAAAACATCTGGATTTTGATCCGTTTAGACGGATCCAAGATTTACTATCTGGATTCAGATCCGGATATTTCAGATATCTTTATTTTGGGAGCGGATGCGGAACGAATTTTGGATCGGATCTGATCGAAAAATAAGTTAAATGACTGCAACAACAAACTTAAACTTCAAGTGTCTTATAAAATTAGTATGGTTTTTTTTTACCAGAAAAGTAGAATTAATGTAGAATCTAATTTACCTAATCGAGAAAAACAAACAAAAAGTTAAAACTGTAACAGTAAAAAGGGGGTAAATAATGATGAAGAAAGAAGAAGACAGTGAGGATGAAGTCATCGGAAGTCATGTCCTGAACCACAACAGCTCATTCGGTCTCCCTGAGGCGATGTCGTCTTCTCCACTTCACTGTCGCTCTTAGTCAAACGCTTCTTCTCCGATCACCTATTTTTTTAGGCGCTCTCTGTGTTTCTTCTTCTTCAGGTTTCTTTCTCTTACTCCAGCGAATCTTTTTCCCTTTCTCCTGAGATTTGGGGTTTTATTTTTTGAAATTTCGATTTATGCTTCTTCTAGTTCGAGAACAATGATAGATTCTAAGTTGAATTCATCTTTGATAATTGTTTACATCATGAAATGGTGTTAGAAACTTAGAATGGCGATTCGTTTTTTCCTAAGATAACAAAGACCACAACTGTATATTTACCAAGGCTTATATTTTTTTAATCCCATCCCTTTGGTTAGTTAGATTGAATTTATTGGTGTCTTTGGGGACCATTGGCCTTTCATTGAAAACCCTAACTAATGGGGGACCTTGATTGGGAACCAAACCTAACTTGTTGTCATTTGCTTCAGATTCATGGCTGAGATTGGTGTCGTTTTATACTTGGACAAGTGTTCATTTGGTAGAGCTTATGACATAGATTTGATGTCTTGTGTTTAGCTTGGAACTTTCTGCAAAGTAACAAAGGAGGAATGGGTTTTAAGCGATTAAGATGGGTTATAGTGGATTCCGTTTACATTGTGTTTCTCGACAAGTTGTGCTCATATTCTGGGCACTCTGATTCGAGGTCTGTCTGTGTGTGTGTGGGTGGGTCCATTTGAATAAATGCCCAACTTTGTCCATTGTGTGATGGAGAGTTGGAAGTGTGAGCTTAGAAAAGGAATACACTTTCTCTTGTCCCTTTTTGCTGGTCTGGCTGAAACATAGAAATATTTTACTCTCTGCCTCAAGTTTATGATAAAAAAAACTGTGTGGTGTTTGAAAATTCACAACCTTTTTTTTTCTTCCTCTTCTGATTGTCTAGTCTTATCTTATTTGATTTCTGCAAACTTGTGGTTCTTGCAGGGTTTGCTGCTCCTCTGGCTTTTGGTGGTAGGCTTCTTATGAAATCAACCCACATCTTCAATGGACTGCAACATGAGATCTCCGTTGTGGGATTGGGAGCATTTGATCATGTCCAACTCTTCTGAAAAAAGGCAGCCATCTACTACTGAGTGGGAAATTGAGAAAGGTGAAGGAATTGAATCTATATTTCCCTCTTTCCCTGGCCTCGACAGAGTCAGTAGTGGCTCTACCACTGGTTTCTCCACCAACTCATTATCTCCAATAATAAGACAAACCAAGCTTCCCTCAGAAAGTTCTCCTGGAGATTCTTTTAGCAACATAGACTTTGTCCAGGTGAAGACATCCACAGCTCTCGGGGCCTCTGCTGAATCAGATCTTTGTTTAAAACTTGGAAAGGAGACATACTCTGAAGACTTTTGGGGTAGAAGCAATAATGACATTTCAGCTGTTTCAATGAAGCTGTTGACTCAATCTGTTTCTGCTCGAAAGAAATCTAAATCCTGTGGTCAGAGCATGCAAGTCCCTCGTTGCCAAATTGATGGCTGTGACCTGGATCTCTCATCTGCTAAGGATTATCATCGTAAGCATAGAGTCTGCGAAAACCACTCAAAGAGCCCAAAAGTTACAGTGGGTGGACTGGAACGTCGTTTCTGCCAACAGTGTAGCAGGTAAAGCCCATGATTATGGTTGTGACTGGTAGCTATATTCATGGCCTCATTTTATTCCTACGCTGCATTCTCTTAACTGTAAAATGCTATTTCATTTTTGTTCTCTGGAGATAGCTTTTACATGCCCGCATGATATTATGGTAGAGGATGATTCCTATTCTATTTTCCAGGTTGCATGCCGTCTCCGAATTTGATGAGAAGAAACGAAGCTGCCGTAAACGTCTTTCCCATCACAATGCTAGGCGTCGCAAGCCACAGGGAGTATTTCCATTGAATCCAGAGAGGGTGTGCAGTAAGAACCTACTGTCTCTCTCTCTATCATGCACAGACACATACACAACCTGAACTCGGGGAAATCTAATGTGAATACTGTATGTTTACTCCTGCCAGATGGAAGACAGCATTCAAATATGTTGTGGAATGGATTGTCCCTTAACACCAGCTCTGATGAAAAGTATGCATGGAGTACCACTTACGATACAAAGCCTACACAGATGGAAAGCGGCTTTACCTTGAGCTTCCAGAGAGGCCATGGACCTGAGGAGCAGTTGTATGCTGGTAGTAGCCGCTCGTTCTCTGCGTTTCAAACCTCGGGAGGTTTCTCAGCAGGGAAGTCCAACTCTCAGCTTCCTGGAAAAGGTTTGATATATTCACTGGTCATCTTGTAATTGTAATTATCTTTGGTGTTGAAGCTGTGAGTTACATGTTTTGGGCAGGTGTAGGAGAATACTCAGGAGGCCTCCATGAGACGCAAGACTTCTACAGTGCTCTCTCTCTTCTGTCAACGTCTTCAGATTCGCATGGGAACAAACACAATCCCATGGTCGAACCACAGCCAACACATGGCACTTTCCCTACCCATTTCATATGAATGAGGTAAGGAATGTGAAGTCACTCCATTATAAGTCAGGTTGCATCCGATGGGAGTTTCTTTTCGAATAAAACAAGATTGTATAATGTTCATTGCTCAAGCGAAACCTGTTACACGGTTAGCTCTAGTTTCATCTACGTTTCCAAACATATTAAGTTAACTCCTTGGATCATGTTGTGTTTTATGTCTACTACTTGGATTCTGTTAATGTCAACTTCATTACTCTTGTATCAGACATGTCTATTGTTTCATAAACATATATCAACTGTTTTCATTAAACGATGCATCTTGTGATAAGAGTTTTTTGAGAAGCCATGGCTAGATAAAGTGAACTTAGTTTAGTCTTTTGAGCCTCCAGAAGCAGCACTTCACTTGTAACAGCTCCCTCTACATATCTCTACACTTACAAACTTGAGACAAAGATGCATCTCCACAAAATTGGATGTATAGTTGAGAAGTGATTTCCAGTAGCCCAAACTCTAAAAGAAAGATATTTGCAAAGTTTACCAGAGTTATATTTATAAATATATTCACTGTTTAGTGTTTTGTTGACAAATAACTTCGTTACCAATTAGTAAATAACACAAGGATAAAGATAGCAAAACAACCAAAGTCGGCAGCTGTTCTGATAGGTTTGGATTAGTATCCACCACTAACCAAAGCTAACTGGTTTTACAAGTTTCACATATACTGACTCACCTATTTTGGTACACCATCTAATGAAAAAAGTAGAGACAATGGCTGTGCATGTGGGTGAACCAGGGGACCAGAAGAAGTTGACAGAAGAGAGAAAGCACGGTGGAACTCTTGAGAATGATGGAGGACTCCTGAGTATTCTCCCACACCTGCCCAAAACATTTTAACCTAATTTCAATGGACTAGAAATCTACTAGATCCATACACTAAAAGCACCAGTGAAGATACCAACCTTCGCCATGAAGTTGAAACTTGTTCTTCCCTGCTGAGAACCCGCCTGAAGTTTGATAGTTGGTACTAGCAAACACTTGCTCCTGATCAGAGCCATTGCCTCTCTGGAAGCTCAGGGTAAAGCCACTCTCCGTCTGTGTATTAGGCTTTGTATCATAAGTGGTAGTACCACATGCAAACTTTTCTTCAGAACTCGTATTCAGTGACAACCCCACAATATCTGTATGCTTTCTTTGTTCTGCAAGAGTAAACATTTCACATTTAGATTTTCATAAGATAAAAGTTGTATGTATGATAGAGACAGAAAAAGAGTAGACAGATGGAAAGATACAGAGGAAAACGTTGATTTGGTCAAGTTATGGTGTCGGTTCTTACCATATACTACCCTCTCTGGATTTGATGGAAAGGCTCCTTGTGTCTTGCGACGCCTTGCATTATGATGAGAAAGACGTTTGCGGCAGCTTCGTTTCTTCTCATCAAATTCAGACACGTCATGCAGCCTGAAAATTACAAAAAAAAAGAAGAAGATATCATGTTCTCAACCGTGAGGATTAAAATGAGACCAGAACATAACATAACAACCGGTCAGAACCATTATAATGGTTTTGGTTTTACCTGCTACACTGTTGGCAGAATCGACGTTCCACGCCGTTCACAGTAACTTTGGGGCACTTTGAATGGGTTTCACAGACTCTATGCTTGCGATGATAATCCTTAGCAGATGAGAGATCTTGTTGACATCCATCAATTTGGCAACGTGGGACTTGCATGCTGTTCTGACCACATGATTTGTATTTCTTACGCGCAACAACAACACAAGGAGCCAACAGCTTCATAGAAACTTCATTATTGTCTCTACCAGAGTATGTCATCCTCTTTCCAAGTTTTAAACAAAGGTCTGATTCAGCAGATACCTCTAGAGCTGTGGATGCCTTCACCTGGACAAAATCTATGTTGCTGCATTCTGATGCAGGCTTGCATTGTTTGACCTTGGGAGATAATGAGTTGGCAGAGGAGCTTTTGGATACAGCAGTGGTGTGCCAGAAACTGGTGGTAGAGTCATTACTGAGTCTCTCGAGGCCATTGAAACATGGAAATATAGATTCAACTCCTTCACATTTCTCAGTTTCCCACTCAGACTCAGTAGTAGTGATCTGCTTTTTGTCATTTTCAGTCATTGGAGAACTGGAGATGATCAAATTCTCCCAGTCCCAGAGCAACGGAGATCTCATGTTGCAGTCCATAAGAAGATGTGGATAGATATCATAGAACTACCACCACCGTCAAGAGTAAACAAAACCTGCAACTAAACCACAAGCTTAGCAATAAGAAAATACTATCAAATAAGAGGAAGTTTAGACAATCATTGTGAATATTTGGTGGACAAAAAAAGCTATACCTAATACCAAAACAAAGAAGAAAACCTTTGTGAATATCAACTCAAGCACCAGAAACACAGTCTTATAAGAACCAGCAAAAGAGAAAGCTCTCTCTGTTTCACACACAGAGACCAAAGAAAAGGGGGAAGAGAAAGAGTATTATCTTTTTCTTCTTTGCTGCTGCTCTCTCTCTGCATCACACAAAAACTAAGTGGCATTTATTGAAATGGGGCCCAGATAATATCAAAACAAGTCGAGAAGAAACACACGATGTAAACGGAATCTAATTAATTGAAAACGTTTTAACTGCTTTTTTTTTGTACTTTGCAGAAGGGATTCCTAAAAAGCTTTAATCATAGGGGTCTTTCTACTACACAATGAATGAATGAAACAATGTCAAAGAAAACGGCACAATAAAAAAAAAAAAATCTCAGAGATAGAATTGAATGTGACAGTAAGTAAGTAAGTTAGGTTTACGATCCCAATCACAGACAGGTCCCCTATTATTACCTTCCTTCCTAGGGGCTTTTTTGAAAGTGGTCCCCAAGAAGACCACCAATAAGTTCATCCTAACCTAACTGAACGGAGGATTAAAAAATTTGAGTTATCTATCAAATTCTCCCAAGTAAAAACCAAACCACACACGTCTTTTATTCTTAAATGGAAACGAAGAAGCAACAAAAATTAAGAAAAGCAAAGCGACACACAGCAAAAACGTTAGAAAAATGATTCATAAATTCATATTCACCTCCATTGACTCGTCAACTCTCAAAATGCACTATGAGCTAAACTTTTAAGAAAAGAATTAAAACCCCAAATCTCAGAGTTTTAGCTAGAATATGGTGGGGAAATTAAGAGCAGTGAAGAAACCTTAACTTACCTCAGACTCAGAGAGTAAGAAACTGCTGATCTGAGAAGAGGAGGCGTTTGACTAATAGCGAGAGTGAAGGAGATTCTCTCTATTTCTTCTTCCCTTCCCTCCTTGCTTTTTTTTTTCTTTAATCTGTTTCCTTTTTTTTTTTTTTGTAACTTGGCTTCTTTAATCTGTTTCTTACTGTTTTCATTTTTGTTCGTTTTACTTTGCTACTCTTGTTTTGTCGGCACTTTCATTTTTGTGTCTTATTTTCAAGAGAATTTTCTGCTGAAACTAAATGTATTTTGGGAGAATTTAAGTAATAGCCATAAATGGAGGGTAAATAGAATGTAAATTAGGTAAGTAATATTAATTTTGATATAACCTAATGTCTAATATTTACTCACAAACCATCCAATTTTACAACTAAACTAGGTGGCCGCCCGCACCCTGTGCGGGGATAAACAGATTCAAATTATGGATTAAGTAGTACAAAGTTTTAGCAGTAACGGATTTTATATCATAAGACCATCGTCTTTGGTAGAAAGCATCAGGCACAAGAAAATATTAGTAGTCGATATTTTATACGGAGGAAATGGAACAAAGTAACTTCAGTATCAAGAGGTAGTCGTT
Source organism: Moricandia moricandioides (assembly GCA_905132885.1). Taxonomy (NCBI): domain Eukaryota; kingdom Viridiplantae; phylum Streptophyta; class Magnoliopsida; order Brassicales; family Brassicaceae; genus Moricandia; species Moricandia moricandioides. Next base: position 80,116 of record CAJHQQ010001378.1, read on the forward strand.
CCGGTATGTATAATTGCAAAGTCCCAAAATAATTTGTATGTTTAAGAAGATATTTTATTTCCAAATCTGGAATTAATAGTGTATAGTTTTAGAAGTAACATATTTTATATTATCACTAATTAGAATTGTATTGTATATGTTTAAGTCTTTATTTTAGGTAAAAATATTATTATGTTTTGTTTTTTCGAAAAGTTTATGTAGACATATTAAAAGAAAATATAATAAAATTGAAAGTATTATCCATAAATTATGGGATTACCCAGATTCAAATTATGGATTAAGTAGTATTCAAGAATCCGCAGAAGAATAAACATCATCTATCAAGAATCTATTTCCTCTCGGGTTAGGCATTACCGAATGGTGAAGCGTGGGATCCCGAACTTGGTTAAGGCGATAATGGATGTAGTAACCAAATCAGAAGAAAGCGATTCATGTAGACAAAAAGATGCTAGATGGATCTTACTCTGATGATAAAGGAAGAAACTTCATCCCTCTTATTGTCGCCGCTCAGGTAAAAAAAGAACACACATCTTCCACTCTTAGAGACACCAATTCGTTTTTGATGTCTTTTCTAACTTTTGCTAAACAAACTTTTCCTTACTTTTTTTTTGTAGTACTTTGTCGTTAAGATGATCCAATGAGCTATCAGAAATGACATCAAGATAAGTGGAAAGCCACTTTAAGAGCTTTGTTTTATTGTGAGAAGAGTTTTTTATTTTTTCTTGTTTTTGGCTTTATGTTGCTGGTGTTATATCTTGAGATTTGTTCGAATCATTTACATCATCTTTGTCTCTAAGTTTTTGTTGTCCTTCTTCCCTCTGTGTCCGACTAAACCAACCAAACATACTTGTCATACTTGATATAATTATAGATAATACTTTCAATTTTATTATATTTTCTTTTAATATGTCTACATAACTTTTCGAAAAAAATAAAACATAATAATATTTTTATCTAAAATAAAGACTTAACAAACACATATACAATACAATTCTAATTAGTGATAATATAAAATATGTTACTTCTAAAACTATACACCATTAATTCTAGATTTGGAAAATAAAATATCTTCTTAAACACACGAAATTATTTTGGGACGTTGCAATTATGCATACCGGAACGACTACCTTTTGATAGTGAAGTTTACTTTGTTCCATCTCGTCTGTGTAAAATATCGAGTACCAACATTTTCATGTGCCTAATGCTTTCTCCCATAGACGGTGGTCTTATGGTATAAAATTCGTTACTGCCTAAAACTTTGTACTACTTAATCCATAATTTGAATTGTTTATGCCCGCACAGGGTGCGGGCCGGTCACCTAGTTGTATGTAAATAGCTCCATGCTTAGTTGCTCAGAAAAATATGTATTGCTTAAGCCTGTTATACAGAGTGAATCGCAAATTATCGATACCAATCTGTTCGAAGATCTTTTTTTTCCAGTTGTTGTTCCTTAATTTGAAATTTTATTCATACCACAAGTATCATCAAAGAAACACATATTTTTTTTAATTTTTTTCCAGTCCTGAGACAGCAACAAAAAAAAAGAAAAGAAAAAAGAAGCAGTTTTGGGTCACCACACTCACTACTCAGCAATCTGATTATTACCAGGAACATCTGCAACGCAGTTCTGTTGTTATTACTCTTTATAGAGAGTTCCTTCACCAACTTCACGAGTTGCCTCATGCTTACATCTTCAAGTTCTCTTCATCTATCTACACTTTCTTATTCTTCTTTGCAGCCTCCTCACCTTTGCTCTCTCCATTAACAACATTCATCATCATCATCATCTCCATGTTGTTCTCCTTGCTCGTATTATCATCAACAGTAATAAGTCATGAAGTAGACAAAATGAAACAAAGCTGTTTTGTTTCATGAAAATGAAGCACATGTTGCCATGATGAAGGCTTGGAATGACTTTCATACTGTGCTTGTTTCTTTGATTTGATCGAGTGTTTTCTCAATGACGCTTTCTTTCCTTTGAGGTCTGGACCAACTCCCCACCTTTCATACTATGCTTGAATGTAGGAGGATTCCCCAGAGGTGCTTCCCTGCAAAACGTGCCAAATTGATTGTCAAGGAATTATGTGATGTGTCAAATTGATTGTCAAGGACATTACTACTAACCTTTGACTCATATGTACTTCCTTGGACCCACTTCTCCAGCTTTATCAGTTCATTCCTTAGAAGTTCGAACCGATAGATCTCATTGGGTTCAGAATCCACACTATCAACCTTTTCTCTGGATCTCTCAATACATTCATCTGCCAGCTTAAAAAATCCCAAAAGATATTAACACAGCATCTTCTCACTTGGTGAAAACCAAATTCGAAATATCAAGTACTTCATAAGCGCCACGTGTAAGCATAAGATAAGAAATTAAAGAGTACCAATAAGTTGGGAGCAGAGCAGGCTTCCTCCTTGAAGGGTGGTCAAAGAAACCCCAGAATCCACCATTCTTACTAATGTAGATGCAAAACAATAAGTAAGTTTCAGCAAGAGAATAAATGGGAAGCTACCGCTTATAACTCAAACACAAAAAAATAAAAATTAATGACAGTACATGCAACGTACCTTGTGCCTTGATCTACAGAACTAAGTGAATTCTTTGTGTCATTTCCTTTTATATTCTGATTTCTTTCCTCAGAGGACTCCTAAGAGTCACTTTCACCACCTCTCTGAGCGAACATGTGAGATTTTAGTATTCCACACACGTTTAAGTTAACGAAATGCCTTCGTTTATCTTTGTTTTCATATTATAAGCACCAAGACTGATGGCACACTTCTTAAGCTTCCTTATTTTCTCTAGATAAGAGCAAGCGGCTTTTATTTCTTCGTTTCTAGAGGCTGAGCTTGATGCATTCAACTGTTGTAGCAAGCTTTCCAGTCTCACAAGAGCTTCATCTACACTCTCTAGCGCCTGTGAAAGAAGATATTTTCCTTGGTGAAGTATTTTTCTATAGTTTTACCGAAGAAATTAAACTGAATTACGTATTGGTCAAGTAATGCAATAATATCAAGACGACTGCGTGCGTGGTACCAGTAATGTTTAGCATATTAGAAAAACTGATATAACACAAAACAATATCTCTAATATAAAAATTAGAAAAAGTCCAATAAAGTAATAAATAAAAACAAATCTAATCAATAATTCGTTAAATACAATAAATTACTAACAAAGACTCCGACTTCCACACCTTCCAGGCCTTGTCTATATGTTGTTGAATATTTAGAAAGAACAGAAACACAAAGACACACAGAAAACATTTTGAAGGTAAGAGGCTGAATGTGAAGACTTTTTTGGGTTCGGGTCGTCCTGCACGGCTAGATAAGTCACACATTGCATCAACCAACCCTGAAACATCACACAAATTCAATTAATTTTCAGGGATCTCTCTTACATCTTGAGCAAACCTAAATCAAAAGAAAATTTCTATATGCATTAAACAAACTAATGATGTAACGTGGTTACAGATGCGATAGTTGTTATCCATCCACTATGTATTGCATATAGTAAAATACATTATCCTAGAGAATCTTGAGTTTACATGACGTAAGCATCTCCAAAAGTAGGAATAATTTAAGTCTTGCCAGGAAATTAATATTACTTACCACTTATTACTGATAGACCTAACATAAGACCAAGGCAGTCAACCTTATTGGCAATAAATTGCCTGATCGATATGTGGAGGAATTTGCTTAATCTCCGTTCCAAGCTCTTGCTCAATCCGGTAACTAAAAAATATGCAAGACAGCGGTTAAACAATGCCGTAGGCAACATGAACAAATTTCAGTTTAGAGAGAAAGACATACATGTTAAAGCGGTCCTCGTAGGTGATAAGATTCACAGCTAAACCAAGATGGCCAAACCTTCCTGATCGACCAACCTGAACAGCAACCCGGGTACCATAATCAGATGACCATTAATCATTATGTAGGAACCTAATACAATGTAGACATCTGGTTTTCAGCTTACCCTGTGAAGATATGTTTCTGCATTCTTTGGGAAATCAAAGTTTATCACCACATTGACTGCTTGAATGTCAATCCCACGTGTGAACAGGTCTGCAGCAACCATCATTAAATCATAAACTATTCATGTGAAGAACTTAGCTCATTTCACAATCTCAAATAACAAAACCAGTGTCACTTGGTCACCTAAGGCCTTGGCTAAAGATACTACTGAGTTCTAGGAATTGATAACAAAATAACAGCATTTAGACATACCGGTACACACAAGGTTCCGGCATGCACCATTGCGAAAGTCATGGAACACTCTGTTTCGGTGGTCCTGAAGCATCTTTGCATGAATGTAAAAGCAAGAATACCCAAGTTCACAGAATTGCAGAATATGATCGATTGGTTAATTTGTAGCTGCAGAAAAAGAAGAGAGTAAATGCCAGGTAAGAAAGAAAAGAAAACAATCAATGCCAGCTAAGATTGAGAGATGAGATCCAACCTTGAAGAATAGTGTATTCAAGTAATGAATTTTCTGTCGTTCTTCAACAAAAGCATAGAATTGGGTAATACCCTTGAGCGTAAGTTCATCCATGAGATTAATGATGTAAGGATTCGTTAAAAATTGATCCTTAAAATACTTGACAGTGACAGGAAAGGTGGCTGAGAACATCAAAAATCTGGCAACTTTCGGGAAGAACGCTGATCAAATGTTCAACTGAAGGTTGGAACTCTTGAGATAAAAGCTTATCAGCCTGAAGAAAGATTCATATTTAAATTAGATTAGTGGGAAACATCATAGTATCGCTACAGCTTGCAAAGATTGAAGAACAAGCAAGCATATAACGATTACCTCATCCATAGCGAGAACAGAACAATCTTTCAAAACACAAACACCTTTCTTGGTGAGATCCAAAATTCTTCCAGGAGATCCAAAATTTTTTTGTAAACCAAAATACTTACGTACAAGTGAGAAATATACTACTAAAGACATAATAAGCAATAGAAGTTCATACCGTTGAAGGCACAAAATGAGTTGCAAGACCACAAGCAAGCATTTCAGCACCGTCCAACCTAGCTCCTGTGAGGCCAACATACTCTCCTGAATGATAAGACACATGAAGGATGAGCAAAAAGGAGATTGGTTCAGTCTTTTGTCTAAAGGGAGATATCAATGAAAGTTTGTTACCAAAAAATCAAGGGAGCCGTGACAGAAATTATGAGGCGCCTACATCTGTAAAGAGCCCCAGTTCTGTCTCAGGCATGGCAAAGACCTTGAAAAATAACTCAAAATATGTGAGCATGTTTCCGTATCTCGCCTATCTACTTCTCAACCATGCATGGATTAAGAAAACGATACCGTCTTCTCAGTTGCAACACGGAAACGACCATTTTATATATTTGTTTTATACGGAGATTAGACTGCCACTAATATTCTTGCGCAAGTTATATATTTGTTATAATGAAACTAATTATTACATATATTAATTAATATTCTTGCGCAAGTTATTTATTTGTTATAAGGAAACTAATTATTACATGTATTAACTAATATTCTTGCGCAAGTTATTTATTTGTTATAAGGAAACTAATTATTACATGTATTAACTAATATTCTTGCGCAAGTAATATATTTATTATAAGGAAACTAATTATTACATGTATTAACTAATATTCTTGCGAATTAATTAATTTGTTATAATGCAACTAATTATTACATGTACGAACTAATAATTGTTATAAGGAAACTAATAACAAATTCTCTTTTTCTTAAAATTAATGGGATCGATGAATTTAATGGGTGAGATCGATTTAATTGGTACTTTCCTATAATAGTGTGATCGATGAATTAAAAAAATGATTATGGTTATTACAGTTGTTTTCCTTCAATCTGTCTTATTTAATGAGTATTCAATGCATTAAAAAGAGAAATCATCGGAAAAAGATTTATTTTGAACCGAGAATACAATATAAGGTAAGTGTTTATAGTTCTTTCCATTTAAGTTGTGTCGATGAGAAAAATAAATCAAAAATGAATTTCTAAAAAATCAACCAATAGAATCGCGTTATTTCGGCTGAGAAGGGTTGTATGAGCGACACGTGTCAAATGTACTTCTCATTTAATATATAGAGGGATTAAACAAGTTACAAGTTACAATTGATATAGAAGGTGACGTCATGCTTTTTGTGGCGTCATACAATCACATATCAAAACACATCAATTGTCAAAAATATTTTGACCATGTTTGACAAAACGCCATAAAAAGAAGCAGAAAAACGTTGCAATGTTAAAGTCAAATTCGTTTCAATTTACATAATATATGTTATTGTATCTTCCGAAATTATTGTTGTAGAGGTACCAATCTATATAACAAAACTAGTATAGAACACCAACTATCTAATAAAGTAGAAACCCTTAAATATGATGGAAAATATTGTTCTAACAAAATATATCCCATAACGAAATATGAAAAATAAAAATTGTTTTACATTTCTATTCTTTATGCATATAATAGAACAAAACACAATAACAAAAATTGTTCATTTTCTCTTACATGCGGCATATATTTACTTCAAATTCATATACGTACATGTTTCAGCATTTTCGCCACTGTCGCTTTTGGAATCCGAGTAGTCTCCCATTTCCGTCACCGACAAAACCTCCTAAACCAGTCTCCGGGAACATAGTGGCTAGCATCTTCATCGCTCAAATCTGCGAAAAAATATATTCACTTTTCCAAATATTATCACTGAAAAACTTAATTTCTGAAAATGTGTGAATAACAATATTGAGCCATTTTTTAATTTTCATAGTCAATAATTATTAATTAAATTGTTGTTTCTTTGCAGGTCACACCAGTTTTATAAAAGGATATAATAACATTATTACACAAAATATACAATATATCTGAAAAAAATAGGTTTTTTCGTCAGATAATAAATTATAATTTTTTTACCGTCATACAGCCCTATTTTCCATGTATTTTCCTAGCAAAACCCCTCCACGTAGTTCGTACTTTTCCTAGAGTATTTTTTCTGTATGTTGATTTTTTTTACTGCCTACTACAATCATAGATAACAAAATGATAGTGAAGATAATGAAATTGTTTGTAATTAATGCAGCCTCTGTTAGCTCTCTAAATAAATTTTTCTTTAAGAAAACATAAAGTTATCATGTGTCATTCCTTTTAATAACATATACCAATGATGAATTGATGTAAGAAATGTCGTTAACAAAGAACATATATTAACATTGTGAGAAAGTTAAAGCTTACCGGGTAGGAAACGATGTCAAATTATAGGGCGGGGAGAAAAGAAAAACTCCATAATTATGCTATATAATTTAGAATAATATAAATTATATTATTTATTATTTTACAAAAAAATGATAAAATATAGATAATATAAATTCATAAAAATTTATACTAATCTAAAAGAAACTTATAAATCAATGCACATATAATTTTAAAGTCCACGTAACTTTTAAAATCTAACAGATCTTAAAATTTACAATCTCTAAGCAAATTTATCTCTCAATAACCCCTTTTTAGTATTTGATTTCTCTACCTCTATCCACCTAATAAAAAAAATACAAACTGCATTTGATATTCTCAACCAATTCCCAAGTGTTTTTTTCTTCTCCGGCGTAAACAAATGGTACTGTTCGATCTTTGCCTGTAACCCCCTTCCTATGTTTTGCTTTCTGTCTGGCAAAAATATTTAAGCTTCTTCGTACCCCTCCCATCTGGTTCAGTATGCATGTGATGATTTGATAGTCTCATGATATGATAATCATGCCTAATCCTTCTCGGCTTCTTTGTCTTCGTCGTTATTGCTTCATGTGAGAGTCCAGGTGTTGACTTCAGTTTCCAGATAAAGTTTTGGTTATACCATTGTGTCTACTACTTTCACGTTCGTACATCACCAGTAACGGACCATGATTAAGAGAATCTGAATCATCATTTGATTGATGTCTCTGAAGGTTTTAATATATTTATTAATCTTCTTATATATATATATATATATTTATTAATCTTCTTATAGCTCTCTTCCAAATCATCAAGGACTGCAACTAGCGGAGGCATGGCATAAACCTTATCACAATTCAAGCTAGAAGATGAAGTTATTCAGAATGAATATTTTCTTCAGGTTAGCTGCCCTTCTTGTTATGCTTTCGTGCACTTGATACGCCACACGTGGTTGATACTGAATATAAAAAGGCTTAAAAACAGTTTCCACTCTGTTTAGTACGATCTGTGTAAGGAAGTTCCGACCAGTTATATCACACAACCCCAAAGTTATTTATTACACAACATGAACGTTTTGTATATATTACAGTCCCGAATATCAAAAAAACAAAAATCAAACAACAGAAACAAACAAACCAACCAAGAGAAAGAAAAGAGATGATCAAGCCCTAGCCGTAGCGGAGGGATGAACGCTGTTCCGCAAGCGATCCAAAGTCTCTTTTTCCCACGGGGAACGGTACAGCCAGGGACCTTGTTCCATTCCTTAGTAACAGCATTGTAGGTTATCAGACGATTCATCTGTCTGAACCTCAAGGACAACATCATCAGACAACCTCTGTTGCCTAGACAATTCATCCTTATGTGCTTTCCGTAAAACTCCAAGCACCATATGTTTGGCATTCTGTCAACCTCCTTCCACAACAGTGTCATCTTCTGCAGCTCCCATATGCATACGCACGTGGCTGCTTTTTTTGTCAGAAGACCCACCAGCATCAACCTCTCTCCGCACTCCGCTAGCGTGTGATCGCTCAGGTCTGGTGGACTCGGTATGATGTACTGCTTCCATTTCCCGGAGACCATGTCGTAGGACAATATCCCTTCTGGGTCAGTTAACATGAAGTAAAGTGTGCTTTGGATAGCCACTGGCTGTGACTCAAAGTTGAGCAGTACAGGGAGCTTTATGTTGGACGGGATGGTCCCTCTTTTGGTCCATACGTTTCTCAACGAATCATAAACTTCATACTCTCCTTCACATCCAACCCACAAGACCTTATAACCATCACTGGTGGAGTTTCCATTCAGAGTCATCCCCACTGCAACACGAGACCACACCTTAAACGACCTCGCTGGCAACTCTCTGAAAGACTTGTTCAGAGGGTTGCTCACGTAGAAGTTCCGATGACCAATGTCGAGGAAACACACTAGACCTCCCGCAGAGGCCATTGGCAAGACAATACTCTTCTTGGGTAGTGCAGGGATAATGGGACGGCGCCATTTCTTGGAAGAAGGGTCGTAGACTTGTCCCGAGTTGACATTCTCCTGTGTTATGGTGTAGAACCAAGGGATGGTGTGAGGGAGCTCGGTGCAGTAACGGGAGAAGCTATCTGAATCAATGAGAGCATTCCATTTACGACAAACAGAACGGAACTGGAAAAACTTAGGGATGGGGAGCCTGGAAACAAGAGCTTCAAAGAGATCATGAGGAAACTCCTGCCAGATTTCTTGATCCATGTTTCCACTAATGTCATCATCTCCTTCCGTGCGTGATCTTCCTTGGTTCTTATCTTTTCGAGATCGTTTGACAGGTTGCTTGACAGTATCTAACATGTTGAAGATCCCAGGCCTCTTTCCAGTATCAGAACAATCATCAGCAGAAGTTTCCTCAATAAAGGGCAAACACCATCTGCCACAACGGATTAACAATATCAGTCAGTAAAAAGACACATAGTGTCATTAGATCAGAAACAGAGACTTGTCTCAAATCATCAACCACAAATAAGTACACACCAGAGAAAAGGGATAGCACTAAATGAACAACCTTTTTTTCCGGTTTAAGCATCGGAAACACTAAAAATATGAATCTACTTATTAAGACAAAGGTGGCAATTCAACACATATAGTTTAGCTTCTGTCTAGAAGTGAAGCTCAAGAAGGAATCATCAGCAAGCAGTGATTGCTTTTAACAAAAAAAAAGAAGCCAAGAAGATGATCAAATTAAGGAAATAGCTTTGAAGGTAGATACTTTGCTATTAAAAATGAATACTATGACTTGCAGTGAAGAGAGCTTTTCTATGCACAAAAAAAGATTCTCTTTATAGCCAAATCGGAATCAATTCCACAGATCAATTTCAGCTAATTCAGAAAAGGATATAATCTTGATTCCAAGGAAACAAATGAAACTGCACTAAAAGCCCTAAAGGAAATTAGGATGGAAAGAACCGATACACAGAGATCTAGAGAGAAAGAGATGCTCACCGGTTCTGATACTGAGGGTTGTGTAGAACTATAAACGAAGAAGACGAAGGAGAAGGATGAGAGCCGTTGTGCAAGAGCTCTTGAAGCTGGCCGATGAACTGTTTGAGCATGGCAAGCTCTTCTTCCATTCCCCAACACAAGAGAGAGAAAGAAAGAAAATCAATGGCAGTCAGCCATTCATCAAAACACAGATTCGAGAGCAACCGAAGAAGAAGAAGAAGGGCTCTCTAAAAAACTTAACCTCCGACCATCTCTGTCTCTTTTTAAAACCAATACTTCTTCATCTTCGTCTTTCTTGTGTTGGATTGTCTTTTTTTTTTTTATCTTTCTTTTGCTTCATCTTTTTCCATGTAAGTTGGCCCCATCTGATTATTTCCTTCTTCCCAATTATTCCTCGCATTTCCTCTTTTACCCCTCTCCTTTTCCTCTTCCTTCTTCACTTTATTCCTCTGTACGTTATGCCATTTTATATTCGCAACACACGAATAAAATTCAACGTTACTCATCGTTTCATTTTCTTGTTATAACTGTTACGTGGACCAACCAAATGTTTCTAGCAGACCAAATAATACAAGTTTTTTAAAAAAAAATCTCTTGTCAATAATAACCCTTATGACCAAAGATATATCTATTCATACTTGCATTTGCAATCTTCTTGGTATGTTATGGAAACAAACATTCGTTGTTTTGATGATAAGTTGCATAAGAGAAGACGAAAGTAATAGTCATGCATTGTGTTGGGAGATAGAGATATGTTGCAACATTACACATATTTACTCGGAGATGGTAACTCTAAATGGTAAAACCTTTTTCCCTAACGGTAGAGGTGTCATTTTCGAGTTTGAGCAACTGCGAGAAAAAAGATTTAATAACGACTATTGTTATTAACCAAAAAAAATTATGGGATTTGGCCAAGAAATGAATTCAAAAAAAAAAAACATTACGTATAGATGTTTGTACCCGACACTGGTCACAAGAATAACTGCAAATAACCAATGTTAAGTTGGTCTAATGGTAAGAAGTTGTGGCTGTAATTATCGCCATCTGAATTTAAGGGAGAAACTATTTACAATATTTGGATTCTCAGCAAAAAAGTGAAACCACCTTTTTTTACCAAAAAAAAGAGAATGACTGCAAATAACTTGATTCCAAAAGTTATATATGTATGTTGTAAAAAAAAGTCATTGAATGTGCAAGTTGGAAAAAAAGGAAGAAAATGTGTGTGTGCAACGAATGTAATTAAGTACATGTGCATAATAATTTGGCTTGGGTTATCTTTTTCTTTAGGTGTAATAATTAAGTTTTGAAAATCATGATTCCACAGGGAATGTAAAGTAGTCGTAAAGCGTGGGGGTTCATTTTTGTCACCCCCATCAATATGATGCTTTGCTCAATCATTTCACTTCCATTTAACCATACCAATTACCATTTTTAAAATTTTAAAAGAAAAAAAAATGATAACTCATAATGATAACCTCTTATTAGTGTTTTCTTTCTTTCGTTATACACGGTCCAATTGATGATACAAAGCGGTGAAAGGAAAAAATGATTAGCAATGAAGAATTTGTGTGTTTATTGCTCATCATGTGTTTCATTTTACCTTTGAATATTATTGAATCAGACATTTGGTTTCAAAAGCATTCTTGCTTCTCTTGACTATTGTTTGGACTAGAATGGTTCACGACTACTTTTTGACTTTTGCTGCGGGGGATTCAACTACTGCTGTAGTCGCGGTTCAACAACCAACCTCATGGTGTCTTCTTCCCTCTACCAAATCCATCTCTCCAATTACATTCAGCGAGAGTTGCTATTTGGCGTGTCGGCTCCTGATCTGTTTTGTCGAGTCATATAAACCGGTCTGGTTTCGAGGAAAATAGTTTTTTTTTTTAATTTGCATTTGGTAGGGGAACCAAGTCAACAAAGTATACTAACGCATAACAACAACAATGGCAAACTAACTTCAAGACACAGCATTAAAAGGTGGGATATTTTATAGAAGAAATTCTCAAAAATTGTTCATAACATGTAGTAGTAGTAAACAGAAAGTTTTGGCATTCTACAGTATAGGAGACAAGACAGAAGCAGAAGAAGCTATATTCATTTTTGATAAAAATGCTTCTTTTAGCTTGAACGTGATTAGGTTTATGCCATGCCTCCACTAGTTGCGGTCCTGATGATCTGGAAGAGAGCTGTGACAAAGCAATTTGGAAGGTCAAAAAAACTATAAACACACACATTAATCAAATGATTCAGATTATAGATTCTATGGCGCCTTCAACAAAACCAATCTACAAACTAAAGTTAACACTTGGATGATTCCAACATAATCAATTAAGAAGCAAGAAACATAACTAAAGATGGACTTCTACCTAATAAAGTTAAATAGGGAATGATTTAGAAGAGGTGTACTCACATGAACCAATAACGACGAAGACAAAGAAGCCGAGGAGAATGGGTCCAACAGGGTAATCTTTGCCCTTCTTAGTGGTGGTCTCAGGAACAAAACCTCTTTTAGTTATGTTCTTGTCAAACTTCTCAATCTTCCTGTCTGCTAGCCTCTTTGAAGTTGTCTTCAATCATCAAAATTCAACACAAAATATAGTCAATACTCAACTACTAAACATTCCCATTATATCTTCTGTGTAAATTATTGTTTTTGTAATCAAAATCAGATCTATGCAATGTACAAAGGATTTAGACATGCATCTAAAATCAAGCAACTGCAGATAACAATCTTCTACTAACAAAGAGATCCAAATGTGTTCGGTTTCATCTTTAGCTAATTGATTGATAGATTGCATGATGCTAATTTTCCTATGATTCATATTTCAAACACAAACACAGAGTAAATCCCTTTGATATATATAATCAAATTCTCAAAGTCTACCATATAATCTGAGATTCAAATCATATATTTAAGCAGATAAAAAAAACATGAATCTCGAGAAAACAAACAATCCGATAGACAGAACAACCTATATAATGTGCAAAGATCGAGATCGGGGCTATACCATGATTAACGCCGGAGAAGAGAACAAGGAATTGAATTGGCGATCTCGCGAGCACAAAAGCAAAAAACAAAAACTCTCGGGTGTTTTCTTTTTAATTTTTTAACCTTTTTTATCTTTCAAAATCTGTTTTCTCTCACGTCTTTTAAAAGGATCGTTAATGCGTACGTCGTGCTCGTCACAGCCATTCTGTGATTGGATAACGAGACGTGAGATATGTACGTGGCGGTCAATGATTGGACTTCTATTATTGGGCTTTGAAATGCTCGTGAAAGCCTCATGGTCACGTACTAGTCCACCTCTAAATGGAAATATTATTCGCGGTCCTGCTTAAAAGTCAAAGTTTATTTTCGTCATCTCTAAAGCCAATGTATTTTGCTTTTTCTTTTTTTTTTTCTCTAAAATAAAAATCTGAACAAAAAACTAAATTGCTATTGCTTCCTTTGAATTAGTCCTCGACGTATTATCCGAAATACAAAAATTGAAGCAAAATCAAACAAAAAAAAAACTGAAACTAAAACCAGATCAAAAATTACAATAACTCAAACAGTTTTTATTTTCTAAACCTAAAACCAAACCGAAAACCACACAAATACTCAAATATTTTAAATACAATAAAAATATCATTTATTTTTAATTTTAATATATATAAAATGTAACTTATGAATAAAAAAACCTAAAAATCCAAATCACCTGATATTTTTTGAGGTTTTCCAAGTTTAACTCGTTTTTCGAATTTTTTAGTTTTTTTGAGATTTAAATCTGAATCTGATATTATCCGAGCTTATTCGGCCAAAAAATTTCTCGATTTTAAACGCATCCTAAATACTCCAACTCGAATAACTTTAAAACTGAATAAACCGAACCACCCCGAACCGAAAATACGAATGCCCAACACTACTATGAATAAAAAAAATAACAATACTTTTTTTTTTTTAAACTATGAATTTGAGTAAAATTATATTTAAAGACTACTTTAAAGACAAAAATAACAATAGGTTGTTTAAGGAAGATGTGTGTCTGGTTGTTGTATAGTGTAAACCACCAAAGCAACAATATCGATTAGTTACTTGTACACACCATTTAAAAGCATTTCCAGGGTAAGAAGAAGAAGAGAAAGTAAAAGCTAATCTTCAACCTTTATATCACATGCACTATTAGTAATTTAGTATGTATAAGTAAATGTCTACTCCCTATCTTGAACGACGACCCTGCACTCTTCTAATACAAGAATCCTAAATCATTCACACACATACTATCATGCCTCTCTTCAGTCTTCCCTGTCCAAACCAACTTGGAAGAGAAGACAAGAAAATAAATCTTTACAGTGGAAACTGGTCTACGTTTTTGGTCTAGGCCACAATATTGTTACACTGGCCTTTCTATATATACACTTTTGCAATCGTCATTATTTTTTTTTCCTACAAGAAAGTTCAGAAAAGGCGTTAATGGCAATCGAGAAAGTGTGGGCTTACTCCTACTTCAAGATGCAGAGGAGACACGAGTTTTTGTGTTCCTTCACCGTTCTTCTTTCAGCCCATTCCCTCTTTTATAATTCAGTATCTGAAGGCAAATTGAAAAAGCGAGACACTTCCCTGTATAGATGCTCTGCTTCAAACGGGTTTTGAGACATACTCATCCATTCAACACTTTGACATTCCTCATGCGTTGCTTGAATCACATCTGCAGTCATTGCTAACACCAGATGATGCTAACTTGACTTGTTACCTTCATCTACTGTCAAAGCCTCCCCAGACTTGACTCTCTTGTTCATCTCCTCTTCCATATCACGTATCCTCCGTGTAGCCTCAGATCTGCAGAAAGAAAAACAAGCAAAACATCTCAAGTTTCTATTTACTTTGTTTCAGAACATATCACAAGCTGCTATGACAATCAGATTCAGACATACCCATCCATTTTTGGCATCTGAATGTCCATGAAGCAAGCATCAAACTCGTGTGGTGGCTTAAGCAATGACATTGTCTTTATCCCACTCTCAGCGCAGACCACATCAGCAATCTTTCTCCCGAGGAGAAGATTCCTGAGAATCAAAGCAGGAGGTCCATGGTGTTTAATCGAGACATGTACATGCATATTTGACTACAATTACTCAAAGACAAACTATCTGCTAATATGCAGTTATAATTCCAGCTGTATCAAATGTAATTGAGAAACTTCTAAAAGAAAAAGAAGAAGCTTAGCTGGTTTTGAATACTGACGGTTTGATGATCACTGATTCGTTATTAGGAACAGATCATGGGTACAGGTCCGACCAACAAGTCTTACAACATTAACCACATAGCTAGATTCTGATCAGCCTTCTTAAAAACAGATATATTTTTATTTTTATTTTCTTTTATAATTTAATATAAATTTAACAGTTTTTTTATTAAAATATCTGTAATTGTTTAGTTAGAAAAAATATTCTGACTTTTATGTGCAGTAAAATTAAGAAAATAATATGTGGTCTAATAAATAAAATAAATAAATAGTTAGACATAATATTTATCAATATATTCTATTTTTTTATAAATAGAATATATAGATCTAATTGTTTTTTTATAAAAGTATCCAGATTAATTAAAAAAAAAGATCTTGATTTTTTATGTACAGTAAAATAAAATAAAATGATACGTGGCCTAATAAAGAAAAGAAATAAATAGTTGGATATACTGTACTATTTATCAATGATCCGATGATTTATTGAACAAATTAACGGCCCAAGTTTTATAAGGATAAAGGCCCATTAAGAAGTATCTGTTTGTCTTCGTGATCTACTGGAATTTTTTCAGTTCCTATTATCTCACCCTTTCTGCTTCGTTTCTCTCTCTATCCTCTTGAAAGGACGACGCAAAGAGAAAGAGAGAGAGAGAGACGAGAGAGATGGATCCAGACGCAGTAGCCAAAGCTTTCGTGGAGCACTACTACACCACCTTCGATTCTAATCGTGCAGGTTTGGTTTCTCTATACCAAGAAGGATCCATGTTGACCTTCGAAGGGCAGAAGATCCAGGGCTCTCAGAACATCGTCGCCAAGCTCACCAGCCTCCCCTTCCAGCAGTGCAAGCACAACATCACCACCGTCGATTGCCAGCCCTCTGGTCCCGCCGGCGGTATGCTCGTCTTCGTCTCCGGTAATCTTCAGCTCGCTGGCGAACAGCACGCTCTCAAGTTCAGCCAGGTCTCCCTCCCTCTCCCACCTCGATCTACATAACTTCGATTTGAGTCTAGGATAGAGTCATTAGGGTTTGTTAATTACGCTATTAGGGCACTTGAAGCTTGATTGATTTAGATTTGACACAGAAATTTTAGACCCTCCTTGAAGCATTGAGTGACAGGTCGGTGACTAGGTCGGAGGTCACCCTCATTGATTGTGTGTAGATGTAATCTCGTGTTATGTTGACTGTGCTGCATTCGATTAAATTGTCTTAAGGTTGGATCATCTTCTGGTAGACTCTTACCTATATACTCACTCTGTTTCATATTAAGTGTAGCAGATTTTACAGATTTTCTATACAAAAACACAATTACCTATGCATCTAACCATATTTCAGACAATAGAAAAATAAATTACAATAGAAAGTTAATAAATTTTGCATCAAAAGTCAAAAAATACACTTATTTTGTAACAAAAAAAAATTTCTAACGGAGGGAGTATATGCATTCCTTAGGTACTACTTGTGTCTTTGTTATCCGTTCTGTGTAAACATTAGACTAGTAGACTGTAGATTGGTAGATATGTGGGTTCATTTCAATTTGACCTATTCATTGTAAGCTACATTTGCATCTCTCATGTTGTGAATCACGCAGTGGATATTGTTTGTTTCCTATATAAAAGTAACATAGATCTGATGGGCGCACAATACTATCCTGACGCATCTGTCTTTTGTGGCTCAGATGTTCCATTTGGTATCGAATCAGGGAAACTACTACGTGTTCAACGATATATTCAGGTTGAACTATGCCTGAGGAGTGTGGTGGCTGAGACTAATGGAAGTGTTTGGTGGGTTAAATTCATGTTGGTTTTTAGTAGAATTGGGAACTAAGCTTGTTTTGCTGCCTGTCTTTGTTAACTTTGCTTCAGATGACTCGGTATTTTTTCGGGCATTGATTGATGCATGATTCAGCAAGCGCTTATTATTCAAGGATTACAAACAAAAAGGTGTATTTGAAGAAACATGGTTCTCTATTGGAACCCTTTTTCAGATTGAAAAGTTTGCTGAAAACAACTATATTTTTACATTTTTGCCTAAAATTGAAAGTAAAGAGATAACATGTGTATGTGAACCTGTTTCCAGATTTGTAATTGTATAATATAAACAGGTCACAGAGGAAATATATCATTGGTCATCGTTGGTCATCATCGTCGAAACCGAAATCTCGCAACAGCTCAGGCATTTGGACATGAACACCATTGTTAGATGATCCATTCACATTGCGAAGGTTGTTTTCATCCTTGTCGTTGGATGTCCCTTGAAGTCTGTTCTTGATTGGACCTAACTTACCTTTGAATATTCCGGAAAACATACCGCCTATGGATCTGATGGGGTGGCTTAGTCTCTCTTTCACCATGTAAATCATAGAGTACTCAGAGAGCTGCCAAGTCAAAGTCAGGATGATCAAAGCAGAGAGTAGAATGTGGGTTACTTTGTTCTGCCTCTTCACCTCCTTGATGTCTTTAGCTATTTCTTCTATACTCTCTTCCAATTGTCTACTACTGCCCTCGTGTTTTCCTTTGGATGGTGAAGAATCTGCCGATAATTCTTCTTCGTCTTCTTTGGTAGCCACAAGTGTTTTTGAAAACGGATTTGGTGATTCCAACTGATTTTAGTAAACAAAAATTATCATCAGCCCTGAAATGGCACCAAAGTCATGCCAGTACAAAGGACGTTCTCACCATCAACCAAACAACAACACCACATGACTAATAAGGAAAAACTGACAAAAAGAATCCTCTTCATCTACTTTTTGTATTTATTCGATTCATGAAACAGATCAGATCACGCGGATTTCATCAAATCAAAACACTTTCACAGCAGAATAATTATTAGACAGATTCGTTTAGTGTGTTTCATTAAGCGAACGGTTTTGGACAACCTTGTTGTGCGCAGAAAAGTTGATTAGGGGCAGACATCAAATAAATCAATTTAAACAGATGGGGAAGAAGAAAAAAGGGTACCTGGGATATAAGCCTAGTGAGGAGAAGCTGGTCGTCCTCGTCTTCGATGAAGGAGTCACCAGCAGCTTCTCTCTTCCTCTTCTCATCAAGAAGCTTCTCGATGGCTCTGCTCAGAACCTCCACATCCTCACTCGACTCCATTCTCACACACAAACACAAAACCCTTGCTTCTCTAACCTCTCCGCCGCTCGGAAAATGTTTACTGCTTTTTACTTCTCTTTTCTTATTTTAATTTAGAAGTTTTTTTTTTTTTTTTGTATATTGAACGCAAGTCGTGGCCCAACACGTTACATCGATAGACCGCTTCTTGAATAACTCACGGCACATGCACCATTATTTTTATTTAACTTAACATTGATCGAGATAGGCAATCAGATTTTTTGTTTGTTTGTTAGTTTATGTTTTGGTTTAGTTTTGTTATTCGAAGCTTAAAATTTAACTTAAACCATTCTGATTTGATACGGTTTAGTTCCGCAAAATTCCTTATTTGGCTCTAGACAGTTGAAGGTGGAACAATTGCATGTTTTTTGAAGTTGCCAAGAAATATTTACCATGATGAGGACCTGACACCTCAAGAAAAGTTATAGAAGGAGCGTGAAGACTCCGACTCCTTCTTCATCATCCACTCCCGTCCGGTGAAAGCTGGTGCCGGAGGCTCATCCTTACCCTTATCTCTATTTTTATTTACTCTCTCCCACACCCTTCAATCCTCAACCGATAAGGCTCTCTACTCTGTCTTCATTGCAAGCTCATCTCTGTAGATTTGCTTGCGAGGATTGAAAGTCAAAGGTCTTCCGGCGGTTATGGAGTAGCGGCGTGGTGTAAGGA